>PVJS01064926.1:0-10108 GCA_004027185.1 Glis glis | reverse complement strand
CCTCCTCCTCCTCCTCCTCTTCCTCCTCCTCCACCTCCTCCTCCTCATATCCAAATAATTCTCTCAGAACTGCCCACCTTGCAGAACCTCGCCACCTTTGATTGGGAATGCGTCAGGCCTGGAATGTCTGGCTGGAGCTGCGTGCAGGCATGGTAGACCCTCCAGACATCACCCTCCCCCCTCAAGGGGAAGTACTCCTCGCCTTCGTGACGCTTCGCATTCTCCTGGAGGTCTCCTCCGCGCTGGCTGCGTGGACGCGGAACAGGTGGGTGCTAATACAATTCCTCAGTGTTCTGAGATCTCACCTTTGAGAAGTCCTGCCCAGTCTAGCAGAAGCCTTCTGCCTCAGTGTGTCCGTGGTTACGTGAGCTCCCGTTTTCTTTGGTCTTTGGAACCTCTGGGACTAGGGGGCACACGACAGTCAGCTATCAGATAACTGTGCCAGGGGCCACTGCCTGCCCAGGTCCCTTGGCCAGAGGCACAGGGACAAATTCTTTTACTTCCCCAGTCAGGGCCTCTGTGAGGACACGCGACTCTCTACCCCTACCATATGCTCATTCTCCTGGGTGAACAAAACTTCTCCCAAACTAGCAACGCCTCAAGCGAGGGGGAGGATAGGGCATCTGCCGAGGAAAGGCTGCAGAAGGAGCTGGAAGGTGTTGACCATCCATTTTCTGCAGACTAACAGAGGCTCCCCAAATCACTTTTTTTTTCCTAGTTGTTGTACTCTCCAGAAGGGACGGAGGACTCTGGAGAGCGACCGCCATGGCAGCTCTGACATCTGAAGTCCTGTGTTCTCTTGCTCGCTTAAGGAATTGGCAAAGCACACCGGACTTACACTCACGCCTGAAAATTCTAATGCAACTAACTCAGACAAGAGCCAGCTTTTATCATCCACTAAGAAAGTTATGTTTTAGCAGGACATCATGGTGCACGCCTGTAATGCCAGTACTTGGGAGGCTAAAACAGGAGGATTGCAGGTTGGAGGCCAGCCTCAGCCATTTGGTGAGACCCTCAGCAGCTTAGAGAGACCCTATTTCAAAATAAAAATAAATAAAATAGGACTGGGGGTGTAGCTCAGAGGTAAAATGCTCCTGAGTTCAATCCCCTCATCCAAAAAGATAAAGTTATGTTTTGCAGGAATCGGTCCTTTGAAAATATAATAGACCATCTTTATCCCGCATGGCCTTTGTGGCTACACAGCCGTAGACCATGAGCTCTTAATCCTATGTCCTCGGATTGTTTCTGAAAGCTTTTGAGCCTCCAAAATTTCCTTTAAAAACCTTTCACCTTTGTGTATTTATGTATTTGGGAGAATAAAGTGTCCCTGTGCTATAGCAAGATCTCAAAGGACTACGTAATAACAAAGATCATTTTTCTTTCTTTTCTTTTTTTTTTGGTACTGGGGATTGAACCCAGGGGCATTCTACCTCCAAGCTACACCCCCAGCCCTATTTTATTTTTATTTTGAAACAGGGTCTCACTAGGTTGATGAGAGTCTTACTACTTGCCGCAGCTGTCCTCGAACCTGAGATCCTCCTCTCTCAGCCTCCCAAGTACTGGGATGACAGGCGTGCACCACGACGCCCGCCCAAAGATCATTTTTCTAAACACCAAATTTGTGGTCCCTGCAGTGCTGAACAGGGGCGTGTCATACTGTTAAACCCTGGTTCTCTGGAGGGTCCCAGTGACTGTATTTCTTCTAGACCTCCAGTCCTGCCACGCCTCCCCTTCTTGGCCACATAATCTTGTTTGTTCCAAAATGGCTTTGATTTCATCAGCTTTCATCTCAGTTTCTGATCGAAAGCTCACCCAGCACTTCTACTTTCTGCTCTTCTAGAAGGTGAAACATCAAAGGGACCGCAGGCTGGAAGGCAGGCGATGTGATTTCTTTAGCTCCCTCTCTTCTCCCTTAGTGCAGCAATGCGGGCCTGGAGGCCATGCCCCGGGCCTCCCCCACCCCTGGGCCCCACGAAAAAAGACACCAGCCGAGAAAGGGCTGGCCCGGTTGCCCAGACACGCTTTGGTTGGCTCACATCTTCATTCTCCAGGCAGAATCCACCTGGGAGGAGGAGTTGTCAAGTCATGCAACTAAGGAGAAGCTAAAGAGAAACGCCTTAATCGGGCGCTGTGACACACACCTGTAATGTCAGTACCTGGGAGGCTGTGAAAGGAGGATCGCAGGTTCACATCCAGCCTCAGCAACTTATTGAGACTCTCAGCAACTCAGAAAGACCCTGTTTCAAAATCAAAGAATAAAAATAGGGTTGGGGTGTAGCTCAGAGATAGAACACCCCAGGGTTCAATCCCCAGTACCACACTAGCAAAAAGTGTGAATTTGCCTTCTTTCCCCTCTGTCGGCATTCCCTCCCTCGTAGAGCTGGCTAAGGATGATCAAGGAATTCTTTTTTGCCTGACCTAAATATCTTATTTTTTTTAATTGGTGCATTGTAATCATACATCTTGACGGGTTTCAGGATGGTAGAAGTACATGCATGCATGGGTCAATTAGCCCTCCCCCAATTCCCACCCCCATTCCCTCCTCCCTCCCTCCTTCTCATGCTCAGCATAATAGTTGACTTTGATACATTCATGTGCGTATGTCCTGTGCCTTAGGGCGTTTCCCTCTTCTCCCCTCCCATCTTCCTCAGTTTTGTTGCCTTCCCTATTCATCTGAGGTCTTCTGCATCACCCGCCCGTGTCCTCCAGGGGGACCGTGGCTCACCCACTGTGTCCTCAGCGCCGGGGTGCTCTAGGGTGGGGCCGTGGCTCACCTGAGCAAGACCTCAGCGCTGGGGGTGCTCCAGGGCAGGGCCGTGGCTCACCTATCCGCATCCTCAGTGCTGGGGTGCTCTGGGGCAGGGCCATGGCTCATGCGCCCATGTCCTCAGCTCTGGGGGTGCTCCAGGACGAGGCCGTGGCTCACCCATCTGCATCCTCAATGCTGGGGTGCTCCGGGGTGGGGCTGTGGCTCACCCACCCAAGACCTCAGTGCTGGGGATGTTCCGGGGCAGGGTCATGGCTCACCTGCCTGTGTTTTCAGTGCTGGGGTCCTCTAGGGCGGGCCGTGCTAAATATCTTCTTAATCTCACCTCTACACCCCTTGCGCTGAAGTCCTCAGGTGAGGTTGGGCAGATTCCAAGATGGGGAAAAAAAGGCTTTTGCTGGGAAAAAGCTTCCGGCCCTGGTGCAACTGTTTTCCCCACTGAAGACTGTGCTGGTTTCTCTCCACTTGAGTGCTCACACCTCACCTCGCCTCACTGTGCCCTTCTCTGCTGCTCTGTGCCCTGGGAGGCCGACCTCTGTACTCTGCACCAGACACCTGCCTGCACACAGTTCTCCATCCCTAAGAGACACCGCCGGGGGCAGACAGCAGGGTCTGTCTCCATGGCTCGCAGCTTGCAGCCTTTCCGGGTCTGTGGAGTTGAGGGCATGGCAGTGAGAAGCAGAAAGAGGGAGATAGTAAAGGGCTCTGCTCTCACATCATGGAGGCTGGAAGCAGAGAGAGAGAGAGCAGGGTGAAGAGAGACCTTACATAAACCCCAAGGCCACATCCCCCAGGGATCCCTCCTTACAACCAAGCCCTACTTCCAACATTGCTACCTTGTTTCCGTGAGGGCTAGGGAGGCATTCTAAATCCAAACCATTACAAGTGCCAAGTCTCAGATTCATACAGATAGACAGCTGCTCTGCAGACCTGAGCTGCGCCTGATGTCGCTGGGAGAAACCCCCGCCCCCAGCCTCATGCTGCTGTGACTGCTGCTTCTGGTCCTCAGTGGGTAGGATGCTGGAACAAGACTAGGGTGAAGTCAGGGCAGAACCATCATGCCTGGACATCCCAGATGCTGTTCTTAAGCACAGGTCTCTCTGGTGGGATGAACAGGGCGGGGTTTCAGATTCTAATTCAGTACCAGAAGATATTATGCAAATGGGTATTAAAAGCAGGGTTCTCAGGAAAAATGCAGGATCATACTTCTCTTTACCAAATACTGATGACCTCTCTCTTTGTTTAACATCATTTCTACTTTGATCTCCAAGAAAATGGTGAGACTTCTTTAAAATGACATCAAAGGAATTTTCTATTAGACTGAATTCCGTTTCCAGCCCACATAAATTGCACTGTGCCCCAACCCCCACTTCCACCCCACATTCCAACATTTTTGGCTGAATTCTTACCTTCCTAGATTTATTTATTTATTTATTTATTTATTTAATCATACTAGGGATGGAACCCAGGTGTGTTCTAACTCTGAGCTACACCCCCAGCCCTATTCTATTTTTTAATTTTTTTTTGCAGTACCGGGGATTGAACCCAGGGGCATTCTACCTCCGAGCTACACCCCAGCCCTATTTTTTTTTATTCTTTATTTTTTAAACAGGGTCTCACTAAGTTGCAGAGGGCCTCACTAAGTAGCTGAGGCTGGCCGCAAACCCGGATCCTCCGGTCTCAGCCTCCCAAGTACTGGGATTACAAGCATGCGCCACCACGCCGGGCCAATTTTTTAATTTTGAAACAGGGTCTCTCTAAGTTCCTGAGGGCCCTGCTAAGTTGCTGAGGCTGGCCTCAAACCTTCAATCCTCATGTTTCAGCCCCCCAAGTACTGGGATTATAGGTATGCAGTACCACACCTGACTCTTCCTAGACTTTTGAATAGGCTTTAAGTCTTGCTAACCATAGATGAAATCATGGATTTTGCTTATAAATATAACTCCCTTATATGGGACAAACACAACATGAGGTCTAGGATTGGGAAGGAGGGCAAAACAGTGTCAATGAAATAGGAGAGGCACCTTCGTTTCCTTCAGGAGCCTTCCTGGCATCTGTAAGACTCCCAGGTGACAATGCATCTCAGACAAATCAGCTAGAACATATTAAAAAGAAGGCAGGAAAGGAGGCAATAAATAATGAAACTTCTGAGAATTTACCTGCAAAGGGACAGACTTCTTATAATGGATGTGGACTAGGTTAATAAACTGGGGCTATAAAATGAGGAATAGATTCTTTAGGAATGTGGTTTGTAAATGAGGGAAGGAAAAGATACAGGGAGAAGAGGAAAAATGGAGGGAATAAGGAGGGAAGGTGTTAAGGGAAGAAAGGGGGAAAAAGAAGAGAAGGAAGAAGAGGAAAATAATTATTGGGAACTTCTCTGAGGGCTGCAGTTTTATTTTAAAAAAGCTGGTCCTGCAGGGTGTGGTGGCACACGCCTATAATCCTAACTAATACTTGGGAGGCTGAGACAGGAGGATCACATGTTCGAGGCCAGCCTCAGGAACTTAAAAAGCAGGTCCTGCAGTAATCTGTCTGACATTATCCCCTATGACTCCTGTTGGTGTGCAGTAGGCTGAGTTACTCTTTTCTTTGTTCTTTTAGATTTCTGGGAATCAGACTCACTGTAGCAGGCACAGGAGGGATTGTGTGTACTGGCCTCTTAGCTGAGGGTTGCAGGGATCTGGACCAGGAGTGGAGTGAAGAGGGTCAGTGTGATAGTCAATCTACTTTGTCAACTTGACCTGATTATGACACACCCAAGATCATGTGACTTTGGGTGTGTAACAGCAGATTAAACAGAAAGCCCTGCCCTGAATGTAGGCAGCAGGATTCTGATAGGTGCAGGACTTAGATAAAAGAGTGAGAAGCCGCGTAGAGAGTGCGTGACTCTTTCCGAAGAAAACGCATCTGCTCTCGCCTGAGATCGTCAGCCGCCAGCTCATAGGACTGGAACTTCGCCGTTTCTCTGAAGAGCTTCTTGATCTTCTGCTCTCATCTGAGATCTTCGACCTCCAGCCCTTCCAACTGAAACTTCACCATCGTTTCTCCAAAGAGCTTCCTGATCTTCACGTCTTGGACTGGGACTGAATTAGTGGTTGCTCGGATCCTAAGACTCCAGCTCTTAGACCGCTCGACCAGCTACTGGTTCCTCTGACTCTCCACGTGCAGTCAGAACTCGGTACTACATTGCTTCAAACTGTAAGCCCATCTGATAAATCCCTTTTTCAAATATACTCATTCTGTGAATTCTGTTAATCTAGTGAACCGTGTCCAATACAGCCAGAATCCAGCACCTCCCTGTCCTCAGCCTTGTCCCCTATGGCAGGGACGCTCCAGTGTCACAGTCACCTCTTACTGGATGGGCAAGAAGACCAAAGCAATGAATTATGTTCCCTTTACTGTTGAGCCCTGAGGCAGGAAAAAATATAATTGCAAAGAGAAAACCAACCATGCAATGTGTTGTTGGGAAAACATTCTCTTGGTTGTAACTGCAGGAGCTCAAAGTTCCCACCAGAAGGAGTAATAGGAAACATTTATAGTAGAGTAGAAACAAGGGGCTAGGGGGTTCTCTGCAGAAAGCAAGGATGTCCCTGGGTCTTTTGCATGGATTGTAAATTAGCCGATGCCTAACTTGTTTTTCCTTTTTTATTATTATTAGAAGTCTAATGTAATGGAATAAAGAGGAAAGTCTGGTTTCATATTAGACTGAAAAGTTAAATTTTCTTCCATAATCATGCCTTTGAGAACACATTCATTCTATAATAAGAAGGGGGAGGTGGTGCTTGTATACCATTATTTTTTGTGGCACTGGGGAAGGAAGCTAGGGGTGCTCTGCCTCTGAGCTACACCCTTGGCCCTATTTATTTTTTATTTTGAAAGAGAGTCTCACTCAGTTGCAGAGTCCTCGCTAAATTCCTGAGGCTGGCCGCAAACATGCGATCCTCCTGTCATAGCCTCCCAAGTATTGGGATTACAGACATGTACCACCATACCTGGTTTAGGCTTGTAATTTTAAGCAAGAATGTTCTTTTTTTTTTTTCAGTACCGGGGATTGAACCCAGGGGCGTTCTACCTCCGCGCTACACCCCCAGCCCTATTTTTTTATACTTTATTTTGAAACCGGGTCTCACAAAGTTGCAGAGGGCCTCACTAGGTAGAGAGAGAGAGAGAGAGATAGAGAGAGAGAGAGCTGAGGCTGGCTGCGAACCCGGATCCTCCGGTCTCCGCCTCCCAAAGTACTGGGATTACAAGCGTGCACCACCACACCTGGCCAAGAATGTTCTAAAATTGATTAGAGGGGTCTCTGGTGCAGCTTCATGGGATCCAGAAAATTCCCTGAAATTATGATAAAATATATATGCATGCACAGTCATGCCCCCTTCTGGGGGATGGGTCTGTAAGTAAAATGTCAAAAATTTAAGACCACAAATCTGGGTATTTTACAGTTAAATCCTTATTCCAGATTCAGCAAAACCTGGTGTTAGCATTTTTCTCTATTTTTCTCTCTCTCATTATTATCCACTTGTTCACATAAATCTTAGTCCTCAAATATTTCTTTAATGAAAGTGATTGTATCTCTATAATCTTCACTGACAATCCTTCCCAGTCTCAATATGGAGGAAGAAAATATTTGGGCTCCAACACTTGTCTCTCCCATCGTCTGTTGCTCTCCTATCCTCCACCCATTTCCTGTTCTGATGGAGACTTTCAAAGTGGTTGAAGGGTATATAGAAGTTGTCTTAGAACTTGCTCAGTCACTTTACATATTTGAGAACAAAAAATTTAGCATCTGTCTCCAACCTATTATATAGAGAGATACAGGCATAGATCCTATGTTTAAATATTGTGAACATGGCAAAATACATACAAATACAGAAAACTTAAATGTGGTGATGCACACCTGTAATCCCAGCACTTGGGAGGCTGAGACAGAAGGATCACAGATTCGAGACCGGCCTCAGCAATTTAGCAAGACCCTTAGCTACTTAGATTCTGTTTCAAAATAAAATATAAAAAGGAGTTGGGGTGTAGCTCAGAGGTACAACATCCCTGGGTTCAATTCCCAGTACCAAAAAAAAAGAGATGAAAAAATTTATGGTATACTATGGAAGTGCTTTCTCCCCGCCTCCTTCTAGGTCCTAGTTTGGGGACTGTGGACTTAGACTTCACTGTGAGAGAAGATGGTCTCTCTCCTGAGACAGGACCCTGGGAGATGCCCCTCCTCCATAACTCATAGCTGGAGGACCAGGTTGGGTGGACAGCCTACACTATCTTGCCCTGTTTCCTTCCTAAGTGGGGAGTGACCCGATGTTCAGGCCTGGGATTAGGGTTTTTTTTTTTTTAATCAAAACTACAAACATTTTTTTTCTGCAATCCAGACCAGTGCGCTACAATTTCAAATTGACACATGAACCCAAATTTCGAGTTCTGTTGCCAACTGAATTTTTTCTCCCCAAAGCCCAAGGCTGTAGGGCTGGGTCACCAGGCCGCACGGTGGCTGGCTCTCCTTTCTTTCTGCAGGGATCAGTCTACAGGCTTCTCCCGTTCTGTTGTGTTTTCTTTCCCTGCTGGGGGCAGATTCAGAATGCCAAGCTGCTCCTTGGCTCTGTGATGGTCGCTGCCCTTCAAGGGGAGGTAACAGCCCGAACAGCACAGGAACCCAAGTCCCTTCTCAGGAGCCAGGCACCAAAATGACTCCCAGAAGTCACCTTAGAAAGCATTCCAGAGGGGACTCTGGAGATTGAAGACGTAGGTCCCAGGCGGTGTCTCAGGAGACCAGTGATCCTACCACTAGACAGAGTCCTTGAGAAACGAGACACAGAGAGGCAGCCATGACAGCCATGGGCACATGAGTCACCTTAAATGAATGTAAGGAAATGTAAGAGGAATCATTCTAAATCCATATTTATTTTAAATTATTTTTTATTATTGCATTATAATTGTACATAACAGGGGGATTTGTTGTTACATATCCGTATATGCAAATAACGTAATTTGGTCAATTTTATCCCCCAGCACCTCCTCTTTCTCCCCTCCCCCGTACCCTTCCTTTACTCTACTGGCTTCCCTTCTATTTTTATGAGATCCCTGCCCCTTCTATTCCTTTGTTTCTCTCTAACTTTCACATAGGAGAGAAAACATGTGACCCATTCTTTTCTTTCTTTCTTCTTTTATTTTTTTTTTGCAGTGGAGCTTTTTAATTTTATTTTTTATTGGTACCTGATGATTATACATAACAGTGGGATTCCTTGTAACATAGTTGTACAGGCACATAACAAAAATGGCCCTGATTTTCTGAGTGTGACTTATTTCGCTCAACATAATGCTCTCAAGTCCCACCCCTCTTCCTTCAAATGACATCGTTTTATTCTTCTTTATGGCTGAATACAACTCCACTGTGTATATAGCTCACATTTTCTTTATCCATTTATCTTTTGATAGGCACCTAGGCTGATTCCATAACTGGGCTATGGTGGATTGCACTGCTACAAACATGGATATGCATGTATCAATATAGTATGCTGACTTTAATTTTTTTGGAAAAATACCGAGAGGTGGTATAGCTGAGTCAGATGGTGGTTCTATTCCGTGTGTGTGTGTGTGCGTGTTACTGGGGATTGAACCAGGGGCATTTTACCTCCTCTGAGATACACCCCAGCCCTTGCTAAGTTGCTGAAGCTGATCTTGAATCTGCAATTCTCCTGTCTCAGCCTCCCAAGTACTAGGATTACAGGCATGCACCACCATTCCCGGTCATTCCTAGCCTTTTTTTTTTCGGTACTGGGGATTGAACCCAGGGGCATTCTACCTCCGAGCTACACCCACAGCCGTATTTTTTATTCTTTATTTTAAAACAGGGTCTCACTAAGTTGCAGAGGGCCTCACTAAGTAGCTGAGGCTGGCCGTGAACCCAGATCCTCCTGTCTCAGCCTCCCAAGTACTGGGATTTCACGCCTGGCTTATTCTTAGCCTTTTGAGGAAATTTCATACTGACCTCCGCCGTAGTTGTACTAATTTACAATCCCACCCGCAGTGTGTAAGTCTCCCCTTTCCCTACATCCTCACCAGCATTTATTATTCGTGCCCTTGATGACTGCTGTCTAACTGGAGTGAGATGGAATCACGGGGTAGTTTTGATTTGCTTTTCCCTGGTGGCTAAAGATGTTAAACTTTGCCGGGCGTGGTGGCGCACACTTGTAATCCCAGTACTTTGGGAGGCGGAGACCGGAGGATCTGGGTTCGCGGCCAGCCTCAGCGCTTTCTCTCTCTCTCTCTCTCTCTCTCTCTCTCCCTGTTTCTCTCTTTGTCTCTCTCTCCTCTCTCTCTCTCTCTCTCCCT
>PVJS01064925.1:0-10108 GCA_004027185.1 Glis glis | reverse complement strand
CCTCCGGTCTGCGCCTCCCAAAGTACTGGGATTACAAGCGTGCGCCACCACGCCTGGCCCGGGGATTGAACCCAGGGGCGTTTTACCTCGGAGCTACACCCCGGGCCCTATTTTTTTTTTATTCTTTATTTTGAAACCGGGTCTCACGAAGTTGCGGAGGGCCTCACTAAGTAGAGAGAGAGAGAGAGAGAGAGAGAGAGAGCGAGCTGAGGCTGGCCGCGAACCCGGATCCTCCGGTCTCCGCCTCCCAAAGTACTGGGATTACAAGCGTGCGCCACCACGCCCCGCTTGTTTGTTTCTTTTTTGGAGGTTTTTTGTTTTTGTTTTTGTTTTTGGTACTGGAGGTTGAACCTAGGGGTATTCTACCTCTGGGCTACACTTGGAGCCACATTTTATTTTTTATTTTGAAACAGAGTCTCACTAAGTAGCTGAGGGACCTGGCTAAATTGCTGAGGCTGGCCTCGAACCTCCTCTTTCAGCCTTCCAAATACCCAGGATTACAGGAGTGCACCACCATGCCCAGATGATTCACCATATTTTTAAAGCCTTGAGAAAAACCCCACAATTAGAATATCCCACAACTTTATTCTCCCATTTTGCTACTTCTGGACATTTAGGTTGTTTACAGTGTCTTGTCATGACAAAGAATGCTGCACTGATAATACTGGTATATGCCTCTTTTTACATGTAAACTCGTATTTCTCTAGGACATATACCAATAATTGAAGTTGATGAGTCAAAATGTTTGTGCATTGTAAATGTTGACAGGTACTCCCTCCCACAATACCATCCAAAAAGGGATACCAGTTCATAATTCCAACAGAGTATAAAAATTCCTGTTTCTACACTTATCAATAGATTTTTTAGCTGGGCGTGGTGGCACATGCTTGTAATCCCAGTACTTGGGAGGCTAAGACGGGAGGATCTGGGTTCGCGGCCATCCTCAGCTACTTAGTGAGGCCCTCTGCAACTTCGTGAGACCCTGTTTCAAAATAAAGAATAAAAAATAGGGATGGGGGTGTAGCTTGGAGGTAGAATGCCCCTGGGTTCCATCCCCAGTACCGCAAAAAAAAAAACAGATTTTTTTAATTTTACCTATGCAGAGCCAGGCGTGGGGGCACATGCCTGTAATCCTAGTACTTGGGAGGCTGAGACAGGTAGATTGCAAGTTCAAAGACAGCCTCAGCAACTTAATGAGGTTCCTCAGTAACTTAGCAAGACCATGTTTCAAAATAAAAAATAAAATAGGGCTGGTGGTGTAGCTTGGAGACAGATGCCGTTGAGTTCAATCCCCACTACCAAAAAAATTTTACCTATATAAAGAAAAGTCTACATTTTGGGTTTTGTTTTGTTTTTTTACTGGGGATTGAACCCAGGGGCATTCTCCCGCCGAGCTACATCCCCAGCCTATTTTTTATTCTTCATTTTGAAACAGGGTCTCACTAAGTAGCTGAGGCTGGCGGTGAACCTGCAATCCTCCTGTGTCAGCCTCCCAAGTACTGTGATTACAAGCATGCACCACTACACCCAGCTTGCATTATTGTTTTAATTTATATTTTCCTTATGTCCATAATAGATATCTACTCACACGTGCAACTGATCATTCTTATTTCTTCTGAAGTATTGCCATTTTGACATTAAACAGGAGGTTTCAGAGAGGCTAAGGTGACACAAACAGTAAATAGCAGACATCAAAGCTAAGTGTTTTTAACAACCTCTCATCAAAGCGAAGTCTCTGACTCTCTGTCAAGTACATTTCCTACTACCCATGGGTCAGCAAACTGTGGCCTTCGGGCCAGCAGCCCATATTTTGTAAATCAAGTTTTACCAAAACACAGCCCCACCTACTCATTTATGTACTGTCTAAGGCTGCTTCCATTCTCCAATGGCTGAGGTTAGTAGCTGTGACCAGATGGTCTACAAAGCTTAAAATATTTACTTCTTCTGTCTCAGTAACAACAGTAACTCTCATTTAACATCTAAAGGAAAGCTTCTGGATGGGGATTGTGATACAATTGACTATAGTGCAGCTATGTTACAGAATGTGGCTCATTTTCAAATGAATTTATATGCAGTCTAGGTACATAATATTGAAGGAAAGAGTTCAAAACACACAAATAAAGTGAAAAGACATACCTCTACTTCTGGATTGTGACACTACTCCAGACGGTTTCCTATGGGCTATTCTTCATCTTCCTTTGTTTCTTTAATTTCAACTAATGGGAAACAAACAAACATCTGGTTCCTATTGTCCTCCAGTGACTTTGACAAGCTATGTACCTCCCACCCACATACCACAATAATAATATGAAACCAAATTAAGCCCCACTTTGCCTGCTGCTAAACTCCCCCAACACATCCCAACACGGTTCTCTCTCTCCCTTTCACTAAGAGGGGGAAATTCACCAGGAAGCAGCTGAACATTTCCAGCACATGGAGCTAACTGCTAAGAGCGAGGGTCCTGACCCCTGTGGGAAAGGCAGGCTGATTCCTGTAGGCTGATTGTTGTAGGACTGACGGGAAGGTGCCATCATCTCTATTTCATAAATGGGGACACTGAAGGTAACTTGTCTCCTTTTCCTTTCTCTTCCAGAGATCATCTTAGCTAATGGGGCTTCATATCAGTGACCCCTCTAATTTCTCCTCCCATCCTCTCCCCAATTTTTTTTTCCATACTCTTCAGGAAAGTTAAAGAAAGAACAGTGGATGTGGTAGTGCATACCTGTAATCCCAGGAAGGCTAAGACAGGAGGATCGCAGGTTCATGGCCAGCCTCAGCAACTTAGTGAGACCCTCAGCAACTTAGGGAGACCTTGTTTCAAAATAAAAATAATAAAACAGGGCTGGGGGTGTAGTTCAGAAGTAGAATGCCCCTGGGTTCAATCCACAGTACAAAAAAAAAAAGAAAGAACCGTGCATTTTCTCATGCAAGTAAGCAGACATTACTGGTTTTCTGGAAAATTGGCAATACCTATCACAAACCTTCTAAATGTTTGTATTCAAATATTATGCTAAATATAATAAGTCAGACACAAAAGGACTTTTTTTCTTTCTTTCTTTTTTTTTTTTTGGTGTGTATGGTACTGGGGATTAAACCCAGGGCCTTGCACATGCTAGGCAAGCACTCTACCACTAAGCTACATCTCCAGCCCTTTTTATTTTATTCTGAGACAGGATCTCTCTAAATTGCCCAGACTGTACTTGAACTTGCGATTCTCCTGTCTCAGCCTCCTGAGTAGCTGGGATCAATATGGGTGTGCCACTGCACCGAGTTTGCATTTTTCACATTTCCAGCAATGAGTATACACTACTTTTCATTCCGATTCAAAAAAAATGAGTTTGGTTTCTACCCTACAATCAAAAGTTCACCCTTACATGAAATTTTATCCTCAGAGAATTAGCAATAGTAAGCAATCCAGTATCAAGAAGTCTGTACATTAATATATATGCCTAAGAAACCATCTTCGGGGGAGAAGGAGCTCAGTTCAAAGGGACACAACTCTGACCACTTCCTGCCTTCCTGCTTCTGGAGTTTGTTTAGTAAATATACCTGAGGAATCAAAACTCAAATATGAGATGCCTGGCAAGCTTTCTACTCTAAGAACTAGGACCACCGCCTTTTCAACCCTAAAACTTAAGACCTTAACTTAAAAATAGACCAAGACCTAAATAACATGGATTATGTCATATTATTCTGTACATCAGAAACATTCAATAAGACCCAGGCATGGTGGTGCACACCTGTAATTCCAGTACTTGGAAGGCTGAGACAGGAGGATTACACGTTCAAGGCCAGCCTCAGCAACCTAGCGAGACCCTGTTTCACAACAACAACAAAAAAGGGATGGAGCATTCTCAGAAGTAGAATGCTCCTGAATTCAATCCCCAGGAAAACACACACACACACACACACACACACACACACACACACACAAAAGGGCTAATTCCATACAGAATGAAATCCAAATCCCTTAGCACGACACTCAAGGTTCTCCAAGATCCAAGATCCAGTCTTCCAACTTCCAGCCTTATCTCCATTTCAACTCCTAAAATATTGTCTCCATCAGGCATATTTTCTCCAAACACGCTAGGTACTTTTGATGCTCTGTGCCTCTGCCCAGTGTGACCTCCCTGAATGCCCTGTCTCCTCAACCTATTGAACTTCTATTCATCTTTTATAACCTGGCTCAAATGCCTTCTCATTTTAGAAGCTCTCCTGCTCCCTCCCACAATCAGGGACAATTGTTCTTTCCTCTATATGTTCCCATATTGCTTGTTCCTCTATATACTTTATTTCATTCCTCCTTTTTTGTTGTTGTCTTTTGCTCCCCCCTTTCTCTTATCCCCCCCCTGCACCAGTGCTGGGGATGGGACTCTGGAACTCAGGGTCTCTTGCATGGCAGGCAAGCACTCTCTACCACTGAGCTTCGTCCCCAGCTCTTGGGTCCATGCTAGCTATATACAAGTTTCATCTGACTAAGTACCTGGAGGGTAGAAACCATCTCAGCTCTACTCCCCACAACACTTGCACACAGTAGGTACTAAATAATGTTGCCTGACAGGCCCTAATCTAGCAAATTCTTTCTGTGAGGCAGCCAGTGAAGCCAAATGGTCAAATAGGACAGTCCCTCTAATTTCAAAGCATACACCTAGCATGAGTAACCAGCAGAAAATGACATGGCCTGCCACTTTAAGGGGACTGGCAAGCAGACTTGTGTTTACACAATCCTAATTAAAACTAGAGAGCACTGAGGGAAAGAAGAGAAATAAGGAGATTAAGAGGTGTGGAGTCCACAGGTCACCTCCTCCTCAGTTTGGCACCTATATCCTCCAGCCTAGTGTGTTCACTAAGCAGCCTATTCTCTCTTGGGGTCATCTGTAGGAGCTAACTATTGAATAGCAACTGATCATCCCACTTTGTCTCTCCAGCAACTGGCCCTGCTCTTGGGCATTTAACTTCTAATTGTGGTCAGAAGGTTTTTTTTTTTTTTTCTCTAAATGAATCCCACTGCACCAATCATTCAGAGAATTCCTTTAAAGAAAGGCTTGAAATTAACAACAGCAGGGAAGAAAGTCTCTCAATCCTCTAAATCACAATAATCCACACTGTTCACTTTGATGAAAGTCACCCCCACCTCCTTTACACAATAGGTCTGCCCAAGAAATGACTATGCTGGGTACCAGCATGTCCTGTGATTATTTTTCAGGAGAAAGCTCCCAGTGCCTGCTTCTCATTAAACAGCTCCTTCACGTTTGATCATCCAGTTGTGACTGTTACTGCAAGTAGTGAGGAGTCACTATAATTTAAGGGACAAGAAGGAAATTCCACTGCTACCTGCAGAAGTCATGCAGCTTCACACAAATAGATAACTTCCCCATCTCAAGCCTCCTTAAAGTCTACCTGGTTTTCAGATCTAGAACTCACAGCATTTCTTAACTCTCTCAACAAAAAAAATTAGAAGCCGGGAGTGGTGGCGCATGCTTGTAATTTCAGTACTTAGGAGGCTGAGACCAGAGGATTGGGGTTCGTGGCCAGCCTCAGCTACTTAGTGAGGCCCTCTGCAACTTAATGAGACCCTGTTTCAAAATAAAGAATAAAAAATAGGGCTAAGGTGTAGCTCAGAGGTAGAATGCCCCTGGGTTCAATACCCAATACCAAAAAAGAAAAAATTTGGCTCAGAAGTCAAAAATGTTAGCTGGGTGCAGTGGCGCAAGCCTATAATCCCAGTATTTGGGAGGCTGAAACAGAAGGATGGGAGGTTCAAGGACAGTCTCAGAAATTTAGTGAGACCCTGTCTCAAACTAAAAAATAAAATAGGGCTTGGGGTGTACCTGAGAGGTAGAATGCCCCTGAGTTCAATCCCCAGTACCACAAAAATAAAATAAAATAATAAAATAAAATAAAAATATTTTGAAGCCAGGCATGGTGGAGCATGTCTGAAATTCTAGTATTTGGGAGGCTGAGACAGGCAGATCACGGGTTGGAGACCAACCTCAGCAACTTAGTGTGAGCCTCCACAACTTAGTGAGACCCTGTTTCAAATAAAAAATAAAAGGGCTGGGCTGGGCGTGGTGGCGCATGCTTGTAATCCCAGTACTTTGGGAGGCAGAGACCGGAGGATCCGGGTTCGCGGCCAGCCTCAGCTCTCTTGCTCTCTCTCTCCCTGTCTCTCTCTCTCTCTCTCTCCTTAGTGAGGCCCTCCGCAACTTCGTGAGACCTGGTTTCAAAATAAAGTATAAAAAATAGGGCCGGGGGCGTAGCGTGGAGGTAGAACACCCCTGCATTCAATCCCCGGTACCGCAATAAAATGAAATAAAATAAAATAAAAGGGCTGGGGTGTAACTCAGAGGTAAATGCCCTGGGTTCAATCCCCAGTACTACCCCGCCAAAAAAAAGTTTTGAATGCCAGCAGCATACCAGAATAAACATATAAATATAAAGGCAAAGAACACTCTTAGAGGGGGACAAACTTACAAACACTGTAATTATCCAACAATTACAATGGAGAGGACAAGAAGATATGTATAATATCTGAGGCATGTGTTAAAAATAAACTATTACATTATAATCACTAATTATATAATCATAAATTTTGGCCCTGGAAAAAAGTCTCCAAGATCATATAATCTAAACTGTCCACCATTTTTACATGGGAAAACTCTGGTCCACTGATGTTAGACAATTTGTTCCTGGTCAAATTGGTTAGCAAAAGTCAGGACTGGAAACCCAGATACCCTGACCCCCAGCATAAAACATAGACACATACTTATCCATACAGTTTCTCCTCTGGCTCCTCACTTCTTTCATCCCTTTGGGGAGATCATTCAGAACACTAAAGCATACCAAGAATGGTTCTGAAGCCCAGTAGCTGAGAAACAGGCTTCAGACCAGGACCTCTCTGTAGTGACCCCAATAGGTAGAAGACTGTGTTTAATGTGTGGCTCACAAGAGTTCTGGGCAATTGATCTCAGAGCAAGGGCCAGTGAATACTTCTGGATACCCCACACACACAATTAGAAAAATATGTGTATTCAACTTTCAACTGCTCTACTCACCTCCTGCAATAACCTGTTTGCTTCAAGTGATTGAAAAAAGGCTTAGCTGGGCATGGTGGTGCATGCCTGTAATTCCAGTACTTGGGAGGCTGAAACAGGAGGATTGAAGGTTCAAGGACAGCCTCAGCAACTTAGTGAGGCCCTCTGCAACTTACTGAGACCCTGTTTCAAAATAAAAAATAAAATAGGGCTGGGGGTGTAGCTTGGAGGTTCCATCTCCAGTACCACAAAAAAAGAAAAAGAAAAAAGGCTACTTTGGCAAGGTGCATGGCACTCGCATGTAATCACAGTACTTCAGAGACTGAGACAGGAGGATTACAAGTTCAAGGCCAGCCTCAGCAACTTAGCAAGACCCTATCACAAAGTAAAAATAAAAAGGTCTGGAAATGTAGCTCAGTGTTAGAGTGGCCCTGGGTTCAATCCTCAATGAGAGAGAGAGAGAGAGAGAGAGAGAGAGAGAGAGAGAGAAAGAAGGAGGAGGAGGAGGAAGAGGAGGAGGAGGAGGAAAGGAGGGAGGAAAGAGGGGGAGGGAGGAGGGAGGGAAGAAGGGAAGGAAGGAATAAAAGGCTACTTTGAAGAACTTGGGTCAGGAAAAAGAAAGTGACAGAGGTCCTGCTGAGTGGAAAAGCTGATATATGAAAAAGCAGAGAGAGAGCAGGAACCATCTTGACTTACCTCCTGGGAGACAGCCCACACAGGCTAGGACAGTGATCCCTGATAGTCTGGATTCGAATTAGCCTCTACCCAGAAAGGAAGGGGCAAAGGAACAGGAATGCGTGTTCATTCCCCATCCCACCCAACCCTGGTCAGCTCAGCCTCACATCATCCTGGGCAACCTCAGCGTTTTGTAGATCAGACAGCAACCAGAAGGGAAGCCGCACAGGCCAGGTCAATGGCGTGAGTCAGTGGCAGAGCAGGAAGAGTCACTGGGGCAGAAATTCTGGCCTCCTGTGGCAAGAATGCCAAACCACACCCCCACCTGGTCAGCTCCGAGGCCCTGCCCTATTAGGATTCCAGTTTCTTAACCAGGAAAGGTCCTTCCTCTAGAGGCTCCACACCACTCTCATGTTCATGTACATTCAAAAATCTTGCAGTTTTCTTCCCCCTAGAGTATTAGATCTAAATTCTTTCACTTAACTTTCCAAGTCCTCCATGGTGTGGCCACAAGTCATTTATTCACCCTTATCTGCCACTACTCCAGAGTAGACTGGGAACCAATCAAGCCAGTCTTCCCACTTCTCCACGTGAGCCAAGCCCTGTCTCATTCCCATGCCTTCAGCTGTCCAGGAGTGGCAAACTCAAACACTTTCAGGGGTCAGGCAGGTCACAGAAATAAATGAATGCTCCAGTGGGGCAAATGGCAGAACTAGAGAGCACTGCCCCCTCCTAAAGGCACTCAAATAGTTTAAGTGAAATATTTATGCAGTATTTCACTGTGAGCATCACAATAACCTTTTAAATAGTTATTAATAGTCTTTTTTATCTTGCAGTGCAAGGAAACTTCCCCAAGGTTAGGGAGCTGGCAAAACACTGGGCCTAGCTAGTCTCTAGACCTGAGGCCAAAGCACAGGCTATCTACCAAGCACCATGGAAGGGAGCTCTCAAACTCTCTTGTTATGATATACAACCTAAACAATGGGATGCAAAGCCCAAACCACAACTTATCTAACCATATCCCAAGTCCCTCTGTCCATCCTCCAAACTCCATCTTCCTGCCATATCCCAAGTCCTACTAAATTCGCTCTTCTCTCAATTCCTATAGGGTTTACAGATTAGACAACACAATCCAGTGCTATACTATATACAGCCTTATAAAATGACTCTGCTTCGCCGGGCGTGGTGGCGCACGCTTGTAATCCCAGTACTTTGGGAGGCGGAGACTGGAGGATCCGGGTTCGCGGCCAGCATCAGCTCTTGCTCTGTCTCTCTCTCTGTCTCAGTCTCTCTCTCTGTCTTTAGTGAGGCCCTCCGCAACCTCGTGAGACCCGGTTTCAAAATAAAGCATAAAAAATAGGGCTGGGGGCGTAGCGCGGAGGTAGAACGCCTCTGCGTTCAATCCCCGGTACCGCAAAAAAAAATAAATAAATAAAAAAAAATAAATAAAATAAAATAAAATAAAATGACTCTGCTTCCAAGTGTTTAGTATTAGCTTCACTAACCAAACTACTGTATTAACATATAGTTCTCTTAACAGAAATGTTTAACTTGAATCTAATAAAAACAACAATCATACAAATCTAAATTAAGAGACATTCTACAAAACAACTAACATGAACCCTTTAAAGATGTCAGTGTAGCCGGGCATGGTGGCACATGCCTGTAAACCCAGTACTTGGGAGGCTGAGACAGGAGGATTACAGGTTCAAGGACAGCCCCAGCAACCTAGCAAGACTCTTCTTGTTTCAAAACAAAAATAAAAAGGGCTGGAGATGTATCTCAGAGGTACAACACCCTCGGGTTTAATCTCCAGTACCACAAATAAAAAAAGATGTCAGTGCACCAGGCACCATGGCAAACACCTATAATCCCAGTACTTGAAAGGCTAAGACAGGAGGATCACAGATTCTAAGCCAGCGTGCAGTAACTTAGCGCAACCCTGTTTAAAAATAAATGAAATGAGCTGGGGGTATAGCTCGGAGGCAGAATACCCCTGGGTTCAATCCCTAGCACCTAAATAAGTAAATAAATAAAGATGTAAGTGCTACGAATGAGTAAAGATGATTGATGCTGTAGCTAGGAGGAGGAGGAGGGAAATCGGTGTGATGGTACACACCTGTAATCCCATCTACTCAGGAGGCTGAGGTAAGAGGATAGCAAGTTCGAAGCGAGGTAGGGCACTTAGCAAGATCCTGACTCTTAATAAAAAAAATAAAAAGGCTGGGAAGCTGGGCGTGGTGGCGCACACTTGTAATCCCAGTACTTGGGAGGCGGAGACCGGAGGATCCGGGTTTGCAGCCAGCCTCAGCTCTCTCGCTCTCTCTCTTCCTGTCTCTCTCTCTCTCTCTCTCTCTCTCTCTCTCCTTAGTGAGGCCCTCCGCAACTTCGTGAGACCC
>PVJS01064924.1:0-10106 GCA_004027185.1 Glis glis | reverse complement strand
TTTTTTTTTTTTTTGGTACTCAGGGGCATTCTACCTCTGAGCTACACCGCTAGCCCAATTTTATTCTTTTATTTTGAAACAGGGTCTCACTAAGTTGTGGAGGGTCTCACTAAGTTGCTGAGGCTGGTCGTGAACCTGCGATCCTCTCGTCTCAGCCTCCCAAGTACTGGGATTACACACTTGGCTATAAGGAGTCTTTTAAAATGAAAGGGCTAGCCAGGGGTGGTGGTGCAGGCTTGTAATCCTAGTACTTGGGAGGCTGAGAAAGGAGGATGGCAGGTTCAAGGACAGCCTCAACAAGTAGTGAGACTTTCATCAACCTAGTGAGACCCTTTTTCAAAATAAAATAGGGCTGGGGATGGAACTTGGAGATAGAATGCCCCTGGGCTCAATTCCAAGTACCATAAAAACAAAACAAAACAAACAACAAGAGGAAAAGGCTTAATCTGTATGCTGTCATGCTCTGGGAATGCCAGTGGTATTTTGGACATTTTATCAAGCTACCACGTTCCTGGTGACAGAAGAATCATTGCATGGGAAAAACAAGAAGATCTTTGCTTGCAAGGGAGGACTGTCCAGTCACTTCCGGTCTTGAATGGAGGGGTCATACTTTATTTTGCCAGTCCCCTCAAGATGGACATTTTGATTCCTTCTTTTTTTTTTTGGTTGTTGTTGTTTTGATTTTGGTACTGGGTATTAAACCCAGGTGCATTCTACCGCCGAGCTATACCCCAGCCCTATTTTATTTTTTATTTTCAAACAGCATCTCAGTAAGTTGCTGAGGCTGGCCATGAACCTGCAATCCTCCTGTCTCAGCCTCCAAAGTACTGGGATTACAGGCATGTGCCATTGTGCCCAGCCCCCCAATCCCTTTTTATTTTTTATTTTTTTTAATTTTGAAACAGGGTCTGGCTAAGTTGCTGAGTATCTCATTAAATTGCTGAGACAGCCTGGTGTAGTGGCATACCCAGTACTTGGAAGGCTCAGACAGGAGGATTACAGGTTCGAGGACAGCCTCAGCAAGTAGTGAGACTCTCAGCAACTTAGTGAGACCCTGTTTCCAAATAAAAGAGTAAAATAGAGCTGGGGGTGTAGCTTAGAGGTAGAATGCCCCTGGGTTCAGTTCTCAGTAACACATACACACACACACACACACACACACACACACACACACAAATTGCTGAGACTGGCCTTGAACCTGCAATCCTCCTGTCTCAGCCTCCCAAGTACTGGGATTACAGGCATGTGCCACCACACCTGGCTTTTTTTTTATCATTCCAAAATAATAATAATTTACATCCCAGATGTAAAGTTCATGGACCAAAGGGCATATATATTTTTGACTGGATACATTTTCTTCTTTTTTTTTTTTTTGCAGAATTGGGGGTTGAACCCAGGGGCATTCTACCTCCGAGCTAAACCCCCAGCCCTATTTTTTATTCTTTATTTGGAAACAGGGTCTCACTAAGTTGCAGAGGGCCTCACTAAGTAGCTGAGGCTGACCATGAACCCGGATCCTCTGGTCTCAGCCTCCCAAGTACTGGGATTACAAGCGTGCGCCACCACGCCTGGCTTGTATAGATTTTCTTCTAAAAAGCCATACCATCAGGTGCTTTGGCAATTCCTGATACTTTCCATCTAACATTTTGTATCTCTCAACTGGACTTTTAAAATTTTTTGTCAATCTGACCGGTAAAGATGACCTCCTCTCATTTTAGTTTGTTTATCCCTGAGTACTAGGTAGGTTGGGCAATCCCTAGTATAATTTTTTTTTTTTTTTTTTTGTACTGGGGATTGAACCCAGGGGCATTCTACCTCTAAGCCAAACCCCCAGCCCTATTTTACTTTTATTTTTATTTTTATTTTTATTTTTTATTTTTTGCAGAACTGGGGATGGAACCCAGGGGCATTCTATCTCTGAGCTACACCCCCAGCCCTATTTTTTATTCTTTATTTTGAAATTGGGTCTCACTAAGTTGCAGCGGACCTCACTAAGTAGCTGAGGCTGGCCGCGAACCCGGATCCTCCTGTCTCAGCCTCCCAAGTACTGAGATTACAAGCATGCGCCACCACGCCTGGTTTTTATTTTTATTTTTAAACAGGGTCTTGTTGGGTTGATGAGAGTCTCACTACTTGCTGAGGCTGGCCTCAAACCTGCGATCCTCCTGTCTCAGTCTCCCAAGTACTGAGATTACAGGCATGCACCACCATGCTCAGCTTTGTTTTGTTGTTCTAAATATCTTCTTAGTGTCTTTTCTTTTCTTTTCTTTTTTTTTTTTCTGGTAACAGGGATTGGATTGAACCCAACAGCATTCTACCTCTGAGCTACACCCCCCAGCTATATTTTATTTAATTAATTAATTTATTTATTTTTGCGGTACCGGGGATTGAACCCAGGGGTGTTTTACCTCCGAGCTACACCCCCGGCCCTATTTTTTATACTTTTATTTTGAAACTGGGTCTCACGAAGTTGCAGAGGGCCTCACTAAGTAGCTGAGGCTGGCCGCGAACCTGGATCCTCTGGTCTCCGTCTCCCAAGTACTGGGATTACAAGCGTGCGCCACCACACCCGGCCTTTATTTTTTATTTTGAAACAAGGTCTTGCTAAGTTGCTGAGAGTCTTGAGACTGCCCGTGAACCTGTGATCCTCCTGTTTCAGCCTCCCAAGTACTGGGATTACAAGCATGTGCCACCACACTTGGCTTTTATTTATTTATTTATTTATTTATTTTTTGGTACTGGAGGTTGAACCCAGAGGCATTCTACCTCCTAGCTACAAACCCAGCCCTATTTTTAAATTTTGAAACAGGGTCTCACTAAGTTGCTGAGGGACCTCATTAATTTGTTGAAGCAGGCCTCAAACCTGCTATCCTTCTGTCTCAGCCTTTCAAGTATTAGGATCACAGGTGTATGCCCCCATGCCTGGCTTGTCTTTTTATTTTTGTATGTTATCTTAAACATTCTTTTATTCTTTATTTTTCTCTTTTTTATTTTTGTTTTTTTCTTTTATTCTTTTTTTTTTTTTTTTTGCAGTACCGGGGATTGAACCCAGGGGCGTTCTACCTCCGCGCTACACCCCCGGCCCTATTTTTTTATACTTTATTTTGAAACCAGGTCTCACGAAGTTGCGGAGGGCCTCACTAGGTAGAGAGAGAGAGAGAGAGAGACAGGGAGAGAAAGAGAGAGAGAGAGAGAGAGAGAGAGAGAGAGAGAGAGAGCTGAGGCTGGCCGCGAACCCGGATTCTCCGGTCTCCGCCTCCCAAAGTACTGGGATTATAAGCGTTCGCCACCGCGCCTGGCTTTTCTTTTTTTCTTTATATCTTCATGTTGGAATAATCTCAGATTTGCAAAAAATGTTGCAAACAGTACAAAGAATTCCTGTACAACTTTCACCAAGGATGTTAACATGCGAAATGATCAAAACCCAGGTATCTTATTCAAATCGCACCAGGCTGACCCAGTGATGTCCTTTTTCTGGCCCAGGAACCAATCCAGGATCCTATTTTGCATTTTGTTGTCAGGTGTTCTAATTATCCCCAACCCGGAACAGTTCCTCATTCTTTCTTTGCTTTTTGTGACCTTCATATCATTGAATAGTCCAGGAAAGCTAAAGGGTAGAATGCCCCTCTATTTGGTTTTGGATTAAACCAAATAGTAAAAAGTAGTCGCGCATGGTGGTGCACACCTGTAATCCCAGTACTTGGGAAGCTGACACTGGAGGATCCAGGTTCGTGGCCAGCCTCAGCTACTTAGTGAGGTCCTCCACAACTTAGTGAGACCCTGTTTCAAAATAGAGAATAAAAAATAGGACTGGGGGTGTAGCTCAGAGGTAGAATGCCCCTGGGTTCAATCCCCAGTACTGCAAAAAAAAAAAAAAAGGTCTGGAGGTGTAGCTCAGAGAAAGAATGGCCCTGGGTTCTATCCCCAGTACCAAAAAAAAAAAAAAAAGAAAGAAAATTTCTGGGAGTGTAGTTTGGAGGTACAATGCCTCTGCGTTCAATCCTCAGTATCCCCCCAAAATAAACAACCCAAAAACAAACAGTAAAAAGTAAAAAACAAAACATTGGAGTCTTCAGAAGAAAATATAGAATTGCTTCATGACGTGGGTAGGAGAGGATATCATATGAAAAGAGTCGTATAGCCAGGCGTGGTGGCGCACTACAAAGAAAAAAAGAAAAGAGTCATGTATAAAATTACAATAAGGAGCTGGGTTCGGTGGTGCACTCCTGTAATGCTGGCAACTTGGGAGGCCGAGATATAAGGATCACAATGTTTCTTCACAATAAAATGAAGGTTAAACATTTTGTTGTAGAAATACTGAAGAAATGGTGTTTTGAAGGCCAGGCGTGGTGGCGCACGCTTGTAATCCCAGTACTTGGGAGGCAGAGACAGGAGGATCCGGGTTCTCGGCCAGCCTCAGCTACTTAGTGAGGCCCTCTGCACTTCGTGAGACCCGGTTTCAAAATAAAGGATAAAAAATAGGGCCGGGGATGTAGCTCGGAGGTAGAACGCCCCTGGGATTCAATCCCCGGTACCGCAAAAAAAAAAAAAAAAGGTGTTTTGAGCTGGGCATGGGGGCATATGCTTGTAATCCCAGTACTTGGGAGGCTGAGACAGGAGGATCCAGGTTCATGGCCAGCCTCAGCTACTTAGTGAGGCCCTTCACAACTTAGTGAGACCCTGTTTCAAAATAAAGAATAAAAAATAGGGCTGGGGGTATAACTCAGAGGTAGCATGCCCCTGGGTTCAATCCCCAGTTGCACCAAAAAAAAAAAAAATGGTGTTTTGATTTTCTCAGTCCCATATATATATATTGTCTTGTGTGTGTGTGTGGGGGGGTACTAGATATTGAACCCAGGGGTGCTCTACCACTGAGTTACACCTCCAACCTGTTTTTCAAATATCTTTTCAAGCCGGGCATGGTGGCGCACACTTGTAATTCCAGTACTTGGGAGGCTGAGACAGGAGGATCACAGGTTTGTGGTCAGCCTCAGCTACCTAGCGAGGCCCTCCACATCTTAGTGAGATCCTATTTCAAAATAAAGAATAAAAAAATAGGGCTGGGGGTGTAGCTCAGAGGTAGAATTCCCATGGATTCAATCCCCAGTACTGCAAATATATATATATATATATCAAAATATATATATTTTCTCAAAAAAGGGTCTTGCTAAGTTACCATGTGTTGGCCTTGGACCTGTGATCGGCCTCAGCCTCTCAGGTACTGGGATTACAGGCATGTGCCACTGAACCAGCCATATTATTGTTTTTTTTCCTTTGTGATACTAGGGATTGAGCTCAGAGGAATTTTACCTCCAACCCATACCCCCAGCCCTTTTTATTTTTTATTTTGAAACAGGGTCTCACTAAGTTGCCGAGGGCCTCGCTAAATTGCTGAGGCTGGCTTCAAACCTGCAATCCTCCTGTCTCAGCCTCCCAAGTACTGGGATTACAAGCATGCGCCACCACGCCCGGCTCCCAGCTCTTTTTATTTTGAGACAGGGTCTCCCTAAATTGCTAAGGCTAGCCTCAAATTTGTGATCCTCTGCCTCAGCCTCCCAGTGTGCACCACACCTGGCTCCTTCTTGTGATTTTATATGATTTTTTGTGTGTGTGTGTATGTGTGTGGTACTAGGGATTGAACACAGTGGCATTCTATCTCCAAGCTACATCCCCAGCCCTATTTTATTTTTATTTTGAAATAGGGTCTTGGTAGGTTGATGAAAGTCTCACTCTTTTTTTTTTTTTTTTGCGGTACCGTTGATTGAACCCAGGGGTGTTCTACCTCCGAGCTACACCCCCAGCCCTATTTTTTTATACTTTATTTTGAAACCGGGTCTCACGAAGTTGTGGAGGGCCTCACTAGGTAGAGAGAGAGAGACAGGGAGAGAGAGAGAGAGAGAGAGAGAGAGAGAGAGAGAGCTGAGGCCAGCCGCGAACCTGGATCCTCCGGTCTCCGCCTCCCAAAATACTGGGATTACAATTGTGCGCCACCACACCCGGCTAATTTTTTGTTTTGAAACAGGGTCTCACTAGGTTGCTGAGAGTATCACTATGCTGTTGAGGCTGTCTTTGAACCTACAGTCCTCCTGTCTCAGTCTCTCAAGTACTACTGGGATTACAGGCGTGCGCCACCACGGCCAGCTGGGATGTAGTTTTTATTGTCTGTAGGAATTGCTGAATTTTATTGGCCCTTTGAACTTCCTCTGTGAATTTTATGTGGCTATCCTTTATCTGGTTTCTTGTTACATTGCTTGTTTTTTGCTTTATTGGTTTGCCAGATCTCTATATTTTGCCTTTTATAGTTTGGATAGGTATTCCGGCAGTTTTTCCAATTTGATTCTTACAGGGGCCTTCCATCTTTTTCCTAAGCCGTGGTTCATTCAGCCATTATTTAATGGCGAGTGTCCTGCGCGGGCTAGCTGGGCACTGAGTAAATCGGATTAAAAGTGAATCAGAGGGTCCAGCTCCTGCCTGTGGAGGCCGGGGCTTCATCTGAAGCAGGGTGCGGGAAGACTCTCGGTTTCCTTGGCACCCTGTGACTCCTGAGTGACCCGTGCCACGTCTCCCCACACCGCAGGCTGACCCCGGGCCTGTATGACCTGGGCCGCACTGTCCTCTGTCTGGACTACATGGTCTTCACGCTGCGGCTGCTGCACATCTTCACCGTGAACAAACAGCTGGGACCCAAGATTGTCATCGTGAGCAAGATGGTGAGCGCGGCAGAGGCAGGGGCGGGGCCAGTGGGCGGGGCCAGCGCAGGGAAGGGGTGGGGCCAGGGAGGGAGAGGCCTGGGCTCTGGACCGAGGGGCGTGGCCTTGGGATGCAGGGCGTGGCTTTGGGCGACAGGGCGTGGCCTTGGGAGGCAGGGCGTGGTCTTGGGAGGCAGGGCGTGGCCTTGGGAGGCAGGGCGTGGCTTTGGGCGACAGGGCGTGGCCTTGGGCGGCAGGGCGTGGCCTTGGGAGGCAGGGCGTGACTTTGGGCGGCAGGGCGTGGCCTTGGGGGGCAGGGCGTGGCTTTGGGATAGGGCGAAGCCCCAACATCTTCCTCTGCCTGCAGATGAAGGACGTGTTCTTCTTCCTCTTCTTCCTTGGTGTGTGGCTGGTTGCCTACGGGGTGGCCACGGAGGGGCTCCTAAGACCCCGGGACCGTGACCTCCCGAGTATCCTGCGCCGTGTCTTCTACCGGCCCTACCTGCAGATCTTCGGGCAGATCCCCCAGGAGGACATGGATGGTAGGGAGGGGTGAGACGACCTGACACCTCCCTCTGGGTCTCTGTCCCCCTCCCTGTGGGTCTTTGATCCCTTCTCTCTTGGTCTCTGACCCCCTCCCCCTGACTCTGTCCCTTTCTCTCTTGGTCTCTGTCCCCTACTTTCCGGGTCTCTGCCCCTTCTTTCTGGGTCTCTGTTCCCTCTGTCTCTGGCCCTCTGCGCCCCCCCCCCATTTCTGGAGTTTATTCTTCTTAGGTCTCTGTCCCTTTGGCCCATCTCTGAGTGTGTCCCTCCACAGTGGCCCTCATGGAACATAGCAACTGCTCCTTAGAGCAGGGTACCTGGGCGCGCCCATCGGGGGCCCAGGCGGGCTCCTGCGTCTCCCTTTATGCCAACTGGCTGGTGGTGCTGCTCCTCGTCATCTTCCTGCTGGTGGCCAACATCCTGCTGCTCAATTTGCTCATCGCCATGTTCAGGTGAGGCCCCTCGCTCTCTGATCTTCCTGGCTGACCCTTCACCCCATCATGATAAATCTAATGCTGGCTGTCCCTTAGCCCAGCCAACCCCTGCTCCTGACCCAGACTTGGGACCATGATCCTTTCCCTGAGCTCAGGTGAAGTTTTTTTTTTTTTTAAATGTGGTTAAAATATACAAAATTGTCCTTTTTTATTATTATTTCAGGGGGGATGGTACTGGGGATTGAAGCCAGTGGTATATTCAACCTCTGAGCTATACCCACAGCCATATTTTATTTTATTTTATTTATTTATTTATTTTTTGCGGTACCGGAGGATGAATCCAGGGGGGTTCTACCTCCGATCTACACCCCCCGCCCTATTTTTTATCCTTTATTTTGAAACCGGGTCTCACGAAGTTGTGGAGGGCCTAAGTAGCTGAGGCTGTCCGCGAACCTGGATCCTCCCGTCTCTGCCTCCCAAGTACTGGGATTACAAGTATGCGCCACCACACCCGGCTTCATATTTTATTTTTTATTTTGAAACAGAGTCTCGCTAAGTTTCTGAGGGTCTTGCTAAGTTGCTGAGGCTGTCCTCGAACCTACAATCCTCCTGTCTCAGCCTCCCAAGTGTATGCCACAGTGCCTGACTTAAAATTGGCTCTTTTTACCATTTGTAAATAGGCAGTTCAGAGACATTAATTTCATTCACAGTGTTCTGTAATCATAACCACTATCTATTCCCAAAACATATAATCACCCAAAACAGAAAAGTGTGTGCCCATTCAGCAGTAGCTCCTCATTTCCCCTCCCCCAGCCCTTGGAACCTCCAATCTACTTTTGGTCTTTATGGACTACTCTATTCTAAATGTCTCATATAAGTGAAATTATATAATATATCTATTCCTGCCTGGCTTATTTCACTTGGCATGTTTTCAAAGTTACATCCATGCTGTAGCGTGTGTCAGAACTTCATTCCTTTTTATGGCTGAATAATATACAATATTGCATTGTACATGAATGTTTTTACCTATTCATCTGTATCACCTGTAATGGAAACTTGGGTTGTTTCCATCTTTTGGCTATTATGAGTCCGACAAACATTGGCATGCAACTTTTATTTCTCTTTCTTTTTGTGGTGCTGGGGATTGAACCCAGGGGGGCATTTCACCTCCGAACTACACCCATAGTCCTTTTTTTTTTTTTTTGCGGTACTGGGGATTGAACCCAGGGGCGTTCTAACTCCGCGCTACACCCCCGGCCCTACTTTTTTATACTTTATTTTGAAACCGGGTCTCACGAAGTTGCGGAGGGCCTCACTAAGTAGAGAGAGAGAGAGAGACAGGGAGAGAGAGAGAGAGAGAGTGAGCGCTGAGGCTGGCCGCGAACCCGGATCCTCCGGTCTCCGCCTCCCAAAGTACTGGGATTACAAGCGTGTGCCACCGCGCCCGGCCCATAGTCCTTTTTATTTTAGAACAGAGTCTCCCTATGTTGCTGAGGGCCTTGCTAAGTTGCTGAGGCTGTCCTGGAACCTGTAATCCTCCTGTCCCAGCCTCCCATATACTGGGATTATAGGTGTGTATCATCACACCAGTGGCGCTACTTTTATTTCTTTTGGGTGTATATCTAGAAATGGAATTGCTGGGTCATATTGTAATTCTATTTTTAGCTTTCTGAAGAACTGCCAAACCATTTTCCATAATACTTGCACCATTTTACATTCCTGCCAGCGGGTGTATGAGGTTTCTAATTTCTCTACATCCCTGCCAACACTTGTTATTTTATTTTTTAAAAAACTATAGTCATAGCCGGGCGTGGTGGCGCACGCTTGTAATCCCAGTACTTGGGAGGCTTAGACCAGAGGATCCGGGTTCACAGCCAGCCTCAGCTACTTAGTAAGGCCCTCCACAACTTAGTGAGACCCTGTTTCAAAATGAAGAATAAAAAATAGGGCTGGGGGTGTAGCTCAGAGGTAGAATGCCCCTGGGTTCAATCCCCAGTACCGTAAAAAAAAAAAAAGAAACAAGGTCTCACTAGGTTGCTGAGACTCTCAGTACTTGCTGAGGCTGTCCTCGAACCTGCAATCATTTTGTCTCAGCCTTCCAAGTATTGGGATTACAGATGTGTACCACCATGCCTGGCTCCTTGTGCATTTTAATTAATTAATTAATTTTTGGTGCTGGGGATTGAACTCAGGGGCGGTCCACCTCCAAGCTATACCCCCGACCCTTTTTTATTTTTATTTTTATTTTCCACCCCAGCCCTATTTTTATTTTTATTTTGAAATAGGGTCTCACTAGGTTGATGAGAGTCTCACTATTTGCTGAGGCTGTCCTCGAACCTGTGATCCTCCTGTCTCAACCTCCCAAGTACTGTGATTACAGGTGTGCGCCGTCACGCCCAGTTTGAGACCTTCTTTCTTTCTTTTTTTTTTTTTTTTTTTC
>PVJS01064923.1:0-10108 GCA_004027185.1 Glis glis | reverse complement strand
TCTCTCTGTCTCTGTCTCTACCTAGTGAGGCCCTCCGCAACTTCGTGAGACCCGGTTTCAAAAATAAAGCATAAAAAAAAATAGGGCCGGGGGTGTAGCGCGGAGGTAGAACGCCCCTGGTTTCAATCCCCGGTACCGCAAAAAAAAAAAAAGAACCAAATATCATTACCTTACCGCAACATGTTTCCTACATAATAATCCATACATGAAAAAAATTAAAGCCTTAGATATCAGATGACCTCTACAAGTCTGAACATGTTTTAAAAACTGCTAAGAGCCGGGTGTGGTGGTGCTTGCCTGTAATTCCAGTAATTAGGAGGCTAAAACAGGAGGATCACAGGTTCAAAGCCAGCTTCAGCAACTTAACGAGGCCATCAACAATTTAGTGAGACCATTTCGAACTAAACAATAAAAATAGGGCTGAGGGTGTAGTTCAGAGGTAGAATGCCGCTGGGTTTGAACCCAGTACCAGACACAAAAATAAATGAATAAATGAGTTCATTAAAATTAAAACTGCAAAGACCTGGGCGTGGTACCATGGTGCACACCTGTAATCCCAGTACTTGGGAGGCTGAGACAGGAGGATAGCAGGTTGGAAATCAGTCTCAACAATGTAGCGAGACTCATCAATTTAGTAAGATCCTGTTTCAAAACAAAAAATAAAAAGGGTTGGGGGGGGTAGCTTAGAAGTAGAATGCCCCGAGCCGGTGGCGGGTTCGTGGCCAGCCTCAGCTGCTTAGTGAGGCCCTCAGCAACTTAGTAAGGCCGTGTTTCAAAATAAAGAATAAAAAAAATAGGGCTGGGGGTGTAGCTCGGAGGTAGAATGCCCCTGGGTTCAATCCACAGTACCGCAAAAAAAAAAAGGTAGAATGCCCCTGGGTTCGATCTCTAGTACCTCTCCCCCCCACATATATACACTGAAAAGAAACTTTTACTTTCCCCAAAATTACTCCAGATATTAATCCTAGAGGGAGCATTTGGGTTTAGTTGGCAAGTATCCTTCCCGCTAGAGAAGTTGGTTAGTCAGGAATCTGATTGTGAGGTCTTTTGTGGTTTCTGTGGCTTAGGCTGTGATGATTGGATCCCACTTATAATGTATTAATAAATTATATTCACACTGCCCTGCACAACATGGGAATAAAGCCCTAACTCTACTAATTACATTAGGGAGAATGAGATTGTTTACTAATGATTAGAATGCTTTGGATTTTGTACTTCTTTGAACTCTTATTGCTGTGAAAACTACATCCTGTACAGAAAGTACAAAACTGTATATAATTAAAATTATATACAAATAATAGACTATTATATATTTGCCAAGCAAATAATAGACTCTTCCCAGAGGAGCTCACAATCACAGTACAACAGGCATCTTGACAACTTGTGTTGTTTTTGTTAATGTTTTGTTAATGACAATTATGAATGCTCTTCATAATTGTCATAGTTTAACTGGAAATGACTTGAAAAATAATTTGTTTTAAAATTTGCAGGCTAAATGTAATTTAGCCTGCAATGGGTTGGGTCCTGGAAGAGAAAAAAGAACATTAGTGGAAACCTGGTGTGATAGTCAGTCTAGGTTGTCAATTTGACCTGATCATGACACACCCAAGATTATGTGATTTTGGGTGTGTAACAGCAGATTAAACAGAAAGCCCTGCCCTGAATGTAGGCAGCAGGATTCTGATAGGTGCGGACTTAGATAAAAGAGGGAGAAGCTGCGTAGAGTGCGTGCAACTCTTTCCGAGGAAAACGCATCTGCTCTTGCCTGAGATGGTCGGCCACCGGCTTCGCCTTTCTCTGAAGAGCTTCTTGATCTTCTCGGCCTCCAGCTCTTGGAACTGAAACTTCACCATCGTTTCTCCGAAGAGCTTCCTGATCTTCACGTCTTGGACTGGGACTGAATTAGTGGTTGCTCCGATCCTAAGACTCCAGCTCTTAGACCGTTCGACCAGCTACTGGTTCCTCTGACTGAACCAGAGAAACGATGGTTTTATCCTCTTTTATCCAAGTCCGCACCTATCAGAATCCTGCTGCCTACATTCAGGGCAGGGCTTTCTGTTTAATCTGCTGTTACACACCCAAAATCACATAATCTTGGGTGTGTCATGATCAGGTCAAGTTGACAACCTAGACTGACTATCACACCTGGTAATATCCATTTAGTGTTAATTTCCTAGTTTCCACAAATGTATTCTGGCTGAATAAAATGTTACTATAAGGGGCTGAGCATAGTGGTGCACACCTATAATCTCAGTACTTAGAAGGCTGAGATAGGAGGATCACAGGTTCGAGGCCAGCCTCAGCAACTTAGCCAGGCCCTCAGCAAAATAAAAATAAATCCTGTTTCAAAATAAAAAGGGCTGGGGGTGTGTAGCTCAGAGGTAGAATACCCCTAAATTCAATCTACAGTGTCTCTCTCTCTCACACGCACACACATTATCATTAGGGGACACAGGATAAAGGATGTTTATTTCATAGGGATTCTCTACTATCTTTGCAACTTTCCATAAATCTAAAATTATAGCCAAGAGTAGTGGCACACTCTTGTAATCCCAGTACTTTGGAGGCCGAGACAGGAGAATCACAGGTTCAAGACCAGCCTCAGCAACTTAGTGAGATTCTCAGCAACCTAGCAAGACCCTGTTTCAAAGCAAAAATTAAAAAAAGGACTGGGAGTGTAGCTCAGAGGTATAATGTCTTTGGGTTCAATCCCCAGGACCACAAAAAAATCTAAAATTATTCTGAAATTAAAAGTTTGAAAAAATTTAGCAGTATTTCAAAGTTATATTTTCTAGTACATATCCATGAATAAGTGCGTCAGGCTCACTATTCCAGGGATCGATCTGGATTGGATTTGGGGTTGTGGTGGAAAATAAGACAAAGAACTGAGGTGCAAAACCAAAAAGGCTGGGAACCAAGAGTGTATTTGTGTAAGGAGGTTCAGAGTTGGCAGAAACCTCTTGACTGGAGGGGAAATCCTCTAGGTTGGGAATATAGGTATTCACTAAATGATAATATAAGCCTAGAAATGAAGTTTTAAAACAGATATTGTAATAAAAGCAAAATATATATGTTAATGAAAATGATGGATATAACACGGAAGAAGGCACCTTCTAAAAGTACTTTTTTTGTGGTACTGGGAATTGAACCCAGAGGCATTCTACCTCCGAGCTACACCCCCAGACTGATTTTATTTATTTATTTATTTATTTATTTATTTATTTATTTGCGGTGCCGGGGATTGAACCCAGGGGCGTTCTACCTCCGCGCTACACTCCCGGCCCTATTTTTTATACTTTATTTTGAAACCGGGTCTCACAAAGTTGCGGAGGGGCTCACTAAGGAGAGAGAGAGAGAGAGAGAGAGAGAGAGAGAGAGAGACAGGGAGAGAGAGAGAGCGAGAGAGCTGAGGCTGGCTGCAAACCCGGATCCTCTGGTCTCCGCCTCCCAAAGTACTGGGATTACAAGCATGCGCTACCATGCCCAGCCGACCGATTTTATTTCTTATTTGGAAACAGGGTCTCACTAGGTTGCTGAGGGTCTCACTAAATTGCTAAGGCTCTCCTTGAACCTGTGATCCTCCTGTCTCATAAGTACTAGGATTACAGGCGTGCGCCACCACACCAGGCTCCAAAAGCACTTTTGAAATTTAGATTCTCCATGGTAAATCCTCAGAAGCTGCATATGGAGGAAAGCTAAGGAGTCACTGAGTATTGCAGGGCGCTCACCTGCATTTCTGATGTATGGAGACAGGATGACAAAGTCTTTGCTATTTCCCTTGTTCTCTGGTTCCAACTCTACTCATTCTGTTTGAGATCACCTTGTAAAATTTAAAGATTAGGGTGTAGCCATGCATGGTGGCGCACACTTGTAATCCCAGTACTTGGGAGGCTGAGACAGGAGGATCACAGGTTCAAAGCCAGCCTCAGCAACTTAGTGAGGCCCTCCGCAACTTAGTGAGACCCTGTTTCCAAATAAAATATAAAATAGGTCTGGGGGTGTAGCCTAGAGGTAGAAGGCCCCTGGGTACCATCCCCAATACCACAAAAAAAGATTAGGGTGTGATCCTAGAAAGGCCTGGTGGCACAGGCCTGTAATCCTAGCTACACGGGAGACTGAGGCAGGAGGATTGCAAGTTCAAGGCCAATCTTATCTTTTATTTGTCTCAAAATAAAACATTTTTAAAAGGCTGGGAATGTAGCTAAGTGATAGAGCACTTGCCTAGCATGAGTGAGCCCCTGAGTTCAAACCCCAGTTCTGCAAAAATAAATAAAATAAATAAAATTAGGATGTAATCCTAAGATCTTTTCTACTCATATATTTATAGCTTTAGCTTTGAATAATTTTATATGAAGTACTAAATTCTTTGAGAAAGATTCATTGTAGCTTATAGTCAGCTTCAGCATGTATTCCCACTCCTCCCTTTCTTCAGTAAATTCTGCTCCTCAGAGGTGGACACATGACCTAGGTCTAATCGAACACAGTACCCCTTTCTCTGAACATTCTGTGAAGTGAGATGATGCAAATACAGAGATGTTAGGAGGAAGCCCTGCTAAGCTAGGAGGAAGGGACAAGTTCAAATCTCAACTCACTGTGTCTGAAAGGAAGCAGAAAATGAATAGCACACATGGAGGCCCATTCTGCCTCTACCCAGCAGTTCAAGACCACTGAGAATCAAATAATAATTCTTGATGAATTCTGAAATAGCTGAATTTTGTGCTTCAACCAGAAATTAATACAGAGGAGGGGAGCAGGAAACACACTGGAGACTTGGTAAGAACCTACAAATTAGAGAACCCTGTTCCATTTGCCCCTTTCTCTCAATTCTGTTATTCCCTGGTAAACATAATTAAAATTCATACCTGTGGCAAAATACTACCCACTGGGATATGACTAGGGGCAGGGTAGCCATTATGAAGACCTATAAGATGGGCAAAGCTGAGATATGTTGCTAAGAGACAGAAACTGAAAGGGCAGGGTAAGATCTCCGGTATTAGTTTCTAGTTAAGGAAATCCCCAGGTATAAAATTGGCAAAAATCCAACAGGTTTAAAGGGAGTTGTATTATCAGAAAACCCCACCTTGGAAATAAGCCCGTGACTGTTCAAAGCCTAAGGCAATAGCCAGGCTCCATAATCAGACCAAAAAGACATTGGTGGCAAAAGTAATGCAGCCCTGGACGAGGTGAGATTTGCTCCTTGCATGTGCAGACCCATGGCAGCAAAAATGACTCACCAAACAACTTATTTCACTTCTGGGAAAGCAAATTTAGATGACATTTGCATTGCAAGACCATGAGGAGCAGCTCTACCTGAGAGGAAAGAGGAAAGCATGTGGCCCAGACTTCCTAGACTTTAAGACAGGTGCTCACTGGGTAGACTAGATTGTTTTACTGGGAGATGAACTGTACATGGAGATAATGCATTAAATTCAGTCAAGGACATTTTGGGACTTGCATGTATGGAAAAGCATGAGTGCGGAAGATGACAGTGAACTATGGTAGCATTCTGTGCTGTCCAATATCTTTCTTAATTTGGTTAACATCTTGCTATTTCTCCCTTCTAGTACCAGAGCCCCTCCCCACCCCCGGGACAGATGTGGGCATATGTCACAAGTCCACCTAATTGTAATATTCTATTCCCCAGACACTCTGACTACTCTGAGGGTGGGCATGTGGCCCAAGTAAGGCTTTAAGAGGCCTATGGAATTGATACTGAGATACTGGGGGAGAGAGGTCTCTTTCCACTGGGAATCCTAAAGCAGATGATGTAAGCCTAGAGCGGTGGGCAACCTACTTCTCTGGCAGCCTGAAAGATGGAAGAAAATGAGGTCACTACACAGAGGAGTCTGAGCTGAGATACTGAGGGAGAGGGAAAGAGAGAGACCTGATGATATAATTTCCATCTGGGCCTGAGGCCAAATCCATCCAGGAACTCTCTTTCTCTCCTTACTCCTCTCAATTCTTCTCTTTTTTTTTGTATAGAGTTGTATTTCTGTTGATTTCAACTGAAATAGCCTTTACATATTTTTATTTTTCTAAATATAAAAGTAATATATGCTCACTGTAGAAGAAAATTGAAAGATACAGATAAATATAGAGAAAAAAGAAAATCATCTGTTCTCTCATGCTTTAAGTAAAACCAGATTAGCACTTTAGAGTTTTGCAGTACTTTAAATGCTCATTTTTCATAGTTATAATAATAGATTTATTTTACATAGCTATCATCATAATAAATGTATTTTACATGGTTTTTATTATAATAAATATTCCAGCTTGCACAGTGGGTTTTCTATTTAACACTATAACATTTTTCCATGTTTTAAACCACCTATAAATGTAATTTTCTTTAATGTTCCCTACTAGTTGGATAATTTTAAAATATTAAACCATTTTGGATTATAAGCCTCGTATTTATTTACATAAATATAATTACTGAGCCTAAATGTTAAAACATTTTAAAGGTTTCTCATATGTTTTATACATGATTTCTTATTTAGATGAATACAAGTAGACATATAAGAAATTTGTCCTCCATAGGCAATTAGGACTAAATTAATCAAATAAATAGGGTTAAGTAAGAAAAAACAAATAAGACACTATCAGGCCTTCAATGAATAGTTCTTTTTAGGGTTAAAAGCTATCCTGAATTAAATCATTCAAAATTTAACCTGCATTCAATTACAGAAATTTAAAAAATTAAAAATTGATATTTAACCATGTTACCTGGTACACATTCCTTCATAAATGACATAATCTTTAAAATACAATTTTAGCATTTCTCCACTATGAAAGTAATATATACGACAGTACAAGATCCCATTGACTGGTATTTTTACAATGATAGTTTCCATTGTCATTGAAGACAAGTACAGTGCAGGGAAGGGTACAGATTAATATAGCCCTTTAGAGACATCTTAGCAACTATTTTACTTCTTGTATAATTGAATAACCAGTCATTTAATTTTCTTTTTCTTTTTTTTTTGCGGTACCGGGGATTGAACGCAGGGGCGTTCTACCTCCGCGCTACAACCCCGGCCCTATTTTTTTATACTTTATTTTGAAACCGGGTCTCACGAAGTTGCGGAGGGCCTCACTAGGTAGAGAGAGAGACAGACAGACAGACAGAGAGAGAGAAAGAGAGAGAGAGAGAAAGGAGAGAGAGAGAGAGCTGAGGCTGGCCGCGAACCCAGATCCTCCGGTCTCTGCCTCCCAAAGTACTGGAATTACAAGCGTGCGCCACCACGCCCGGCTTCATTTAATTTTCTTTATAATATTCCTTCAAGTTCATATATTTACTTTATCAATACTGTATTTTAGACTTTTCCAGTGTTTTACTATTATAACAATACTATATACTCATTTGTATTTTTTAATATGGTATGGGTTATTTTCTTTGGATTGATGCCCAGAATTGAGATTAATGAATCAAAGTTCATTGAATAAAGATTGCAAACCGGGCGTGGTGGCATACACTTGTAATCCCAGTACTTGGGAGGCTGAGACAGGAGGACCACAGGTTCAATGACAGCCTCAGCAAGCAGTGAAACTCATCAACCTAGTGAGACCCTGTTTCAAAACTAAAATAAATAGGACTGTGGTGTAGCTTGGAGGTAGAATGCCCCTGGGTTCAATCCAGAAATTGAATCAATCCAATACCACAAAAAATAAATACATAAATAAAGATAGCAAAATCAAACAAATGTATGGATCTTTTTTGTGTGTGTGGTACTGGGGATTGAACCCAGGGACATTCTACCTCCAAACTACACCACCCCTAGCCCTGTTTTTTATTCTTTATTTTGAAACAGTGTCTCATTAAGTTGCAGAGGGCCTCACTAAGTAGCTGAGGCTGGCTGCGAACCTGCGATCCTCCAATCTCAGCCTCCCAAGTACTGGGATTAAATCCTCCAATCTCAGCCTCGCAAGTACTGGGATTAAAAGCATGCGCCACCATGCCTGGCTAAATGTATGGATCTTAATGTCGATTGCCAAATCAATTTTCAAAGAGAGTGTATCAGTGAATAAGGCCAACAGCAATAAATAAGTATACATTTCAACCCATTTTCCCCAATCTATTAAACTATTTCAATGTTTGGTTGTTGTTGTTTGGTACTGGGATTGAATCCAGGGGTATTCTACCTCTGAGCTACACCCCTAGCCCTATTTTAGTTTTTATTTGGAAACAGGGTCTCGCTGAGTTGCAGAGGCTGGCCTTGAACCTGCGATCCTCCTGTCTCAGGCTCCCAAGTACTGGGCTTACAAATGTGCACCACCATGATTGGCTTTTGTCTTTTGTGTGGTGTTTGACATTTTTACAAGTAATTAATTAATTAATTTGTTTATTAATTAATTTATTTATTTATTGTGGTACTGGGGATTGAGCTCCAGGGCATTCTACCTCCGAACTACACCACAAGCCCTATTTTTTTTTTTTTTTTTTTTTGGTGGTACTGGTGATTGAACCCAGGGGCATTCTACCTCCGAGCTACATACCCAGCCCTATTTTTTATTCTTTATTTTTGAAACAGGATCTCATTAAGTTGCAGAGGGCCTCACTAAGTAGCTGAGGCTGGCTGCAAACCTGTGATCCTCCTGTCTCAGCCTCCCAAGTGCTGGGATTACAAGTGTGCGCCACCATGCCCGGCCCTATTTTATTTTTATTTTGAAACAGGGTCTCACTAGGTTGATGAGAGTCTCACTACTTGCTGAGGCTGTCCTCGAACGTGTGATCCTCCTGTCTCAGACTGACTCCCAAGTACTAGGATTACAGGCGTGCACCAGCACACCTGGCTATGTATTTATTTCGCAAGTAAAAAAAGACAAGGAGAGAAATAAACAAAATCCAAAACAAAGCAAACTGGCAGAAGAGGGGAACTAACCACTAAAGTGATCAGTATAGAACCCAGGGGTGCTCTACCTCCGAGCTACATCCCCAGGCCTATTTTATTTTTTATTTTGAAACAGGGTAAGTTGCAGAGGACCTCACTAAGTTGCTGAGGCTGGCCGTGAATCTGTGATCCTCCTGTCTCAACCTTCCAAGTACTGGGATTATAGGCATGCACCACATCCGATTTCAATTTAATTATTTTGATGCTACTATAAATGGAATTGTCTTCCTAATTTCCTTTACAGATTATTCATTGGTACTGCATAGAAATATAACTGTTTTCTATTTTTGCTGAATTTGTTTATTAGCTCTGATAGCTTTTGTGTGTGTGTGTGTGTGTGTGTGTGTGTGTGTGTGTGTATCCCTTAGGATTTTCTATACATGTGATCATGTTATCTGCAAATATAGTGTTTCTTCCATTCCTATTCACATGCTCCCACTGCCCATTTTTTTCTTCTTGTATCATTCATCTGGTTAGAATTCTCAGTACAATGTTGAATAGAAGTGGCAAGAGCAGACATCCATGTCTTGTTCCTGATGTAAGGGGGAAAGCTTTCAGCCTTTCCCCACTCTGATGTGGGTTTTTCAAAAACACTCTTCAGTAAATTGCGTAAATTCTCTTCTATTTGCAGATTGTTGAGTGTTTTAGCATGAAAGGGTGTTGGATTTTGCCAAAGGCTTTATCTACATCAATTGAGATGATTGTGTTTTTCCTTTCATTTTATTAATATGATGTATTATATTGATTTTCTTATGTTGAATCGCTCTGTGTTCCTGGGATAAACCCCACTTGGTTGTTCATGGAATATAATTCTTTTGATACACTGCTGGATTTGGTTCGCTAGTTTTTGTTGAGGATTTTTGCATCCAAAATCAGAGGGGATATTAATCTGTAGTCTTCTTATGATGTCTTGGCTTTGATATCAAGGTAATGCGGACCTTGAATGAGTTTTTAGGGCTCCCTCTTTTTCTATTTTTTGTGAGATCTTGGTGAAGGGTTGGTGTTAATTCCTTTTTAAATGTTTGGTAGAATTCAATAGAGAAGCAATCTCACTTTGGGCATTTATTTGCTGGGAGGTTTTTGATTACTGATTTAGTTGCTTTACATGTCTTAGATCTATTCAGGGTTTCTATTCCTTCTTTTTTTTTTTTTTGTGGTACCGGGGATTGAACGCAGGGGCGTTCTACCTCTGCGCTACGCCCCCGGCCCTATTTTTAATA
>PVJS01064922.1:0-10108 GCA_004027185.1 Glis glis | reverse complement strand
AAAAAAAAAAAAAAGATTTGAAACTGGCAAAAGACATTGGATCCCCAAGACCCAATTCTGACCAATCACAAAAGAGCAGATGGGAAATCACAATAAGGGATAAAAAAAAGCTCACCTCCCAAGAACTTCAATGGTTACTCTCATTCAGGGACCCCTCCCCCTGTGTGTGGGGAGTTATTTTTGTCCTCTATCTTCCCTTGGCTTAAAATAAATCTTATACCTCTATACTCACCCTTCTATAGTCTGCTGACTTTTAATTTCATAGACAAGAAAACAATAAGATAAAAGGATACATTCTTTTTGGTCAGTAAAGGAAGACTCTGTTGGGAGGCTGACAGGAGGATCACAGGTTCGCAGCCAGCCTCAGCTACTTAGTGAAGCCCTGTTTCAAAATAAAGAATTAAAAGTGGGGCTGGGGGTGTATCTCAGAGGTAGAATGATCCTGGGTTCAATTCCCAGTACCACAAAAAATAAAAAATAGGGCAGGGGGGTTGTAGCTTAGAGGTAGAATGCCCCTGGGTTCCATCCCCAGTACCACACAAAAAAAAGGAAGAATCCAGCTACACCTTGATGTGATAAAAAGAACACAGTAGATCTGTGTTCACCTCCCAATCCCATTATTTTATTATGTTAAACCCTATGCCTTGGAACAGCACCTCACACTTCATAAATATATGCTAGAATAAAAACTCACTAATACACAGACTGAGAGGACTCTGACATTGAATTTGCACAGTATCTTCCCATCATAATTGCATCCAATTCTGATATATCAACACTGTGAAGAAGGAGGGACTACTGGTCTTGTGACGGAGGGAAAAGAGAATCAAGGAGGCAACCACAGAGATGTAGATTTTGATTCTGGCTCCTCTGCTTACTCTACTTAGTTTTCTTATCTTTAAGTTTGAAAGATGCAATAATACTTTGCAATGTGACATCACTGCTCTTCCCATCAGGGCTGACCTTGTGACTTACCCTGACCATAGGAAGCAGAAGCAGAAGGAAGATTCATGAGTCTGAAAGCCTAAGCTTTAAGATGCCTCTCAGTTTCCAATGTCACTGTCTTGGAATCCTGAGGCCATCATGCTGTGAAGGTCAGTCCACTCTAGTGAGTGTTGAGAGACCACAGGGAAGAGAACGGAGAGCCATGGTCTGCTTCAACTTCCGATCATGCGACTGAGACTCTTTGGAAACTCCAGTCCCCAAGGATCCACCAGATAACAGCAGCCACAAGTGATGTCAGTTGAGACCAGGGGAAACAACACCCAATTGTCATTCCATAGAATTATGAGAAATAATCAACAACACTCTATAACATTTTGTTACACTGCAATAGACAACTAATACAAGGGCAACATCTATCTTATAGGCACTAAATAATATAATGTATTATGTAAAATGACAGAAACATAAGGGCAGATATTATTATTAGCTTCCTTTTGTATATGTGAAATATCAGATTTACCACAACTGAATGAATTACTCAAGGTCACAGAGTCTTTAATTGTGAGGCAATGAGGTATAAAAATTAAGAGCAAGAGCCAAAACTCTGAGGTCATCGTATCTGGCTCCACCATTCAATGTGAGTCCCCTGATAAGCCGTTCACCTGTAAAATGGGGCAGTAATCATACTTGCCTGATAGGGTTCTTGAGAATTGATGGAGATAAGGTATGTGTATCAATTAACACAGTGCCTGGAATGTAATAAGAACTTAATAAAGTAGTACTTAAAGATTTTAGTGAAGTTTTCCATTTTAAAAGATCAAATCAAGTCCTCTCTTGACATATATTACCACTGAGTAGAAATTCTACCGTGCCCAGCCCAGGGCTTTATTTTAGTCAAGGACATTAGACAAGACTTAGAACATATGATGATTCACAGTTAGAAATTTCACACCACATAAAGGTGAATTTACAGCATCATATACAGGTCGCTGTTATAGTTTGGATATGGCATATCTGCCCCAAATCCCAGGTGTTGAAAGCATGGTCCCTAATCTAACAAGGTTCAGGGGTGGGAATTTTGAATAATGATTAGATCTTGAGGGCTCTGATATCATCAATTGAATAATCCATTCGGTAGATTAATCCATTGATAGCTGAATGGACATATGGGAGGTGGGACCTAGTTGGAGGAAGCAGGTCACTGGGGGCATACCCATAGGGATATCTTCTCCCCAGTCCTCCTCCCTCATTCTGCTTCCTGGCTGCCATGAGTTGAGAAGCTTTCCTCCGCCACCCACTGCTGCCATGATGTTTTACCCATGGAGCTGACCCACCATGGATTCAACCTCTGAAACCATGAGCTAAATAAATCTTTTCTCCTCCAAGTTTTTCTCATCTGGGATTTGGGTGACAGCAATGAACAAGAAACACAGTCAGTGACCAGATGGTTCACAGTCATGGCAGATATGGTTTCTAGAGTCTAGCCATTACTTAGGGGTTGAGGTTTAAATTGGTAAAACACAACAGATGAGAAATTAGGTTAAACTAAGAAAAGGGTATTATCACAGTCTATATGCAGTAGAACAAAGGCTATTTTCTCCATGCCTTCTTCTCAAGCATAATTTTGAGCATGTACTGCTAAGAGAAAGTTACTGTTGGGTCCTGTGTTAGTACAGTTTTCTAACAAGCAGATGCCAGGATGGTAATAAATTTGGAAGACTATTATCAAGGAAATACAGGGAAGCCTGGAAGAGAGATACAAGGAGACCTGGGAGAGCCATAAGACCATGATGTAAGTCTGACCCCAAGGGATGGAAAGAAAGAGGGAAGGTTTGGTAGAAAAGCATTCTACATAATCTTGCTCTCCAGTGAAGGTTTTTAAAGTCTTCAGAGAGTGCTGAGCTAAAATTATCCATTAGAGAAATCCCATGTCTCCCAGGAATGGTTCTGCTTCAGTATCCCTGCCAAGCTCAGTTATTAGCTGGAAGCAGCTCATAGAAAGTATAGCCTTGGTACAAATGTATCACTGCATTTCAGAGCATAGTGGCTGGATCTCTTTCCAATTACACCTTCCATAATTGGAGGTCTACAAGGAGCATTCTCATGACTGCCTGGAGCCTAGGAGAGAAGAGCTGGGTTTAACAGGTATGCTATGTCCACTAGGAAGTCACTGATATTCTAGCAAAGGTATCAGTGTGTTTTAGTTGCAAATAGAAGAATTATAAGCAAGTGATAAAGCTACTGTGAGACCTGTTCTGAGGCTCCCTGACAGAGAGGTGTCAAAAACTAGAAGTGATTGGTTTCTATTCTGAGGTATTGGTTTGACTTCAAGTGGCATCTCTTTTTACACAATTGATAGACAAAGATCTGCCCAGCACTAGTTGAGTAGAGTGTTAAAAAGGTATCAGTGAAATTCAAGTAGCTTCTCTGACATATCTGCTAACAAGAATAACTGCCTCTCTCCACAGAGAGACATGCAAAGAGGCTGAATAGATGTCTGAAATCAAAGCATCTTTATCATCCTTCATATTTCAAAGAATCCTATTTCATTGTGATATGTATGGGGATTTATGTCCCTGAAAGCAATCAGAGAGTTACCAAGTTCCTCAAATTAAATTATATAGTATTTTAATATTTACAACACAAATCCATTTGCAATTTAATTCATCAAGCAAGTATAATCATCCCTTCCGCCCCTTGTGTGTGTCTCTGTAGTTATTTATTTTAATATTCCTCTTTTATTCCAAGGAAAGTTTTACAATAGCCAGATAAGTTGTTGAAAATGCACATCCTGATTTCTAAAGTATCCTATCCTGCTATTTCTAAGTTGAACAGTTCATTCCTATCAGTGTTTATCAAGAACTTACTATGCATTCATTCAGGCCCTTCCTTTAGCTCTAAAGGGAGAATAAAGAAGACCAAACCAGAGGCCATATCATCAGGAAATTTCCAATAGTCCTGATGGTCCTTGAGGGCAGAAAAAATGCCTTGCATCTCTAGAACAGCCATAAACTATGGTACAGGCTGTTCACCATCCAAAGGTCCCCATTCAAGGGAGTGAATGGATATCTGAAATCATCTATGCTCTGCTCATCAAGCTATGTAAGCTGATACAAAATTATGTCTTCCCAGAGAAAAGGGCTCATTTTTCTAAATAGCACAAAGGTGCTGAATGATTAATGGTACCCTGAAAATAACTGAGTCCTAAGTGTGCTCAATCTGTAGCACCTAGCAGGAATTGAACATTGAATGAATAAAATAATTTTGTAATATATTATATTGTTCAAATATAAAGTATAGAAAACCATTTCTCTTAAAGATCTGACTATGGAGAGACTTCTATCACCTATCTCATCCTTAGAAGACTATTCTTACAGCCAAATCAACTCTCAGATGTACACGTGGATGACTCACAATAGAGATAATTGGAAATGTCAGAACAAACAACACTGTGGGCTTTGAATGGGAATTGGATGATGCATGTGACTCAGCAAAATTACATTATAATGCATTCTTTTCATAATCATATTCAAACTGGTCTGTATTGCTCTAATATTCATTGACTGGGAGCCAGAAAGGCAAGTCCTAGATTGGGAAGATAAAAATGTATCCGGGAACAAACAATGGTTAAAAACCAATCTACCAAAGGGATGAATGGTTGGCTAATAATCATGTGTAATAAGATGGGAAAGAAAAATATATTCCCTATAACTGCAGGGGAAGGCTGTCTGGCCAGATGGACTGCTTCACCAAAGAGCAGGCGAAGCTGGAGACTGAATGGGGTGGTTCCCATGGTAGGGGGCAATTAAGACAGCAAAGCATGAGGGGTGACACTGACCATGGTAGATATGGCAAGGAAATCTCCTCGTGGTGGGATTTCCTGATCAAGGACTCAGATCAGCCAAATCTGATATAAGTGACTGGTCATCACATTACCATGCTCACTGTTGTATGCACAATCTGTAAAGAAGTCAACTTAGTGCCCATGTAAGACTTTAGGTTTCACTGTGCAACTGGATACCACCAGAGGAATGTGGTAAACCGAACATCAAATTCAATAAGCCCTCTGGCTGCTACGGTAACATTTGACTAATATGGCAAGAGGAGGTCTATTGATTGAAGGCTGTGTCCATAATCCAGTTGAGAGACATTCGTGGCTTAGACCAAGGCAGTGGACAGCTGAGATGATAAATATGGTATATTAGACATAATGCTAATATACATTAATTTATTTTTAAGTGAATTTATTTGCAATTCTGAAATCACCCATCTCTCTTCTCTATCATCTCCTTTCTCTCACCCCTCAAAACCAGAGAGGGTAATTGTCCTTACTTGAGAATTTAACTTACTGCAGCCTATAAAAATAATAGTTTCAAGGCTGTAATTTACAAGGTACTTCAATTTTAGGAAAATAGACAATATAAACTCACTTTTAAAAAACAACTAATCATAGAAAGAGTGTTTTTGTAAAGATAAGATGAAAGGAATGAAAAGAAACTACTACTGCTCTGCATTATGATATATAGTGGACACACTAGAATAATTTTGAAGGATAATTTCAAGTTACATAATTTTTGAAAAGGTGTATTAACTGTCAAGTTGGTTTTATTTATACTGCTGGACCTACAAAAACAATTCCTTTCAAAATATAATTATTTCTAGCCGGGCATGGTGGCACACGCTTGTAATCCCAGTACTTGGGAGGCGGAGACTGGAGGATCCGGGTTCGCGGCCAGCCTCAGCTACTTAATGAGGCCCTCCACAACTTAGTGAGACCGGTTTCAAAATAAAGTATAAAAATAGGGCTGTGGGTGTAGCTCGGAGGTAGAATGCCCCTGGGTTCAATCCCCGGTACCGCAAAAATAAATAAATAAATAAATAAATAAATAAACAAAATATAATTATTTCTTAAAAATTATGATATATAACCACGTAAAAGCAAATAAACCATGTTGTTTTGTCAAGTAAGCAAATAAGGATGGAGTAGCATTTTTGTTTGTTTTTGGTTTGGGTACTTAAAATGGAATTGGGAGACATCGCTAAATCATCTCTCAGACATTTCAGCAGTTGAACCTTTGAGCTGGGCTACAGACACAGCCCCCACATCACCCCCACTCACAATAGGACATCACATTTGAACTGGGCCAAACCAGGGTTTCCAGAAACTTTGTTGACTTCTGCTGCCCTATTTTACTTTTTTGTTTGAAACAGTGTCTCACTAAGTCGCTGAGGCTGTCCTCGAACCTGAGCTCCTCCTGTCTCAGCCTCCCAAGTACTGGAATTACAGGACTATGTGTGCCACCATGCCTGACTCAGTGTTATATTTCATATTTAGTAGACTTAAATTTATGTATTTCTTCAACTGACTCTTTTCTATAGACACTAATGTCTTTACTTGAGAAAATCTCCACAGAAGTTGAGGTATAAGCTTAGAGCAACTTCTGATAAATGTTATTTTCCTAATTTTTTTCTCTTATTGATGTGTAAATATTTCAGAATATTTTTGGATAGTGTACTTTTGCTTCCATCTAGATACTTTCTTCAATAATCACCAAATCTCTACAACTATTTGTGATTACAGTTTGTTCTCTCTTTATAGTTATTTTGCATACTTTTCACAGAGAATATAAATTTTTCCAACTAACAAAAAAGTGTAATCAAAGTATTCTTCCCATGTGTCAAGATATTCCTAAGTGTAATTGCTAATTCTAAGTGAGATCTCTTACACCAATGTTTCTCAGATTTTAATGTGTAAACCATACCCCAGGAGTCCTATGAAAATGCAGATTCCAACCCAGTAGATCTGAAGTGGATGAAACTGCATTTTTAACAAGTTCCCAGAGGATGCCAAGGTTACCTGGGACCACACTTTGAATAGCAAAGTTACAGTTTGAGTTTTTGCTCCTGTTGGTATTTGTTCGGTTCTTTCTTTTTGAGAATCTAACTTCCTCGCTTTTCATTTGCAAGCTTGCTAAATACTCCAAAAGCTTCAGCTTTTTTTGGAATTCATGTATTAAATATTTTGATCAAATGTTTCCAACTAACTCTGAATAAAATGCAACCAAAAGTTAAATGGCTTACTTTAAAAAAAAGAAAAGATTTGCCACCATCACCATCATAAAAAAAATTTAGCTTGTTTCATAAAGTAGCTCATTATAAATTCAAACATTTGAACATTCTAACTGATGCCAAGTAAGAGAAGTAAGCACGTTTTGCCATATTGCTGTAGATTTTTAAATTTAATACCATTTTCATCATAAAAATGCAATTTTTACTCTAGGTTGTTGTATGTGACAATATTTGCTATTTTGTTTAACTCTACAACTTTCATTTTGATTGGTGGAATAAGAGATTGTTTAGATGCAGTTCCAAATTATGCATGCACTAAAACCAATTCCAAGTACATCTGTGTTCCGTGGCCTCTCAGTTTAATAAAAACATTATTTCTACCACCACATTGTGTTCTACTAAAATCTGTGTTGATTTTAAAGGTTGACATATTTAATTAAATTTATAATGTCATTCACAATACTGCCAGATGTTATTCCTTTGACAGAATGAGTTTGATTCAATTCATGGAGATGTTAAAAAAGGGACTATTATTAAATTTACCTTAATTCCATTTCCTACTTGAGTCATTCGTTAACACAGAGGGGAACAAAAGAACAGTTAACATTGAAAACTTTCCCAAGTTCTTCTGCTAATGAAGTTATCCTATTAACGGTTGCTGCTTGACTTTTACTACATTCACCAGGAATGGAGGTATCAATAATGAAAAAATTTAATTTAGAGTAGTTTTCTGATCTAAATGAAAAGTCATACTTTACAGGAAAAGATGGAAGTAAACTTTCTGTTGCTACATGTGTTGTATCATTGTCAATAGTATAGTTTTCTTAAAGATATACTAAATGTTGAAATAGATGCTGATGCTTCCTTGGCATATGTATAACTCTAGTTTATGTGGTCACCAATATCACAATGATGATCCCCTTAATGGATAATAACTGCCAAATATTGTATGCAAGTTTAACTTTCATCAAGTTCTTAGAAGATAAAAATTCATACTTAATTTCTTAAATACATACCTTTTTTTTTGCTCTAAATCACTGTTGCCATGAATTCCTTGCAAAATAAAAAGCATAATGAAACACTAAAATAAATAAATGGTTGGAGAGTTGACATGCAATAAATGACCAAAATAATTGTGGCAACAGCATTCCAGTGGCACTCTATTCCCATACATGTTTCATATGTATCTAATGAATAATTTTGCATATTTGCCACTTTCTGCAATGGTGACCTACGGCTTTGTGTATCTAGCATCAAGGCAAAACCACTGAATTTCACCGAGTAGCCAGCAGAGACAACAGGAAAAAAACAAACAAACAAAAACAGTCCTTCCATCAATATATAAAAGTAGGTATTAGGAGCCAGGCACAGTGGTGCATGCCTGTAATCCCAGCACTTGGGAAGGTGAGACAGGAGGATCACAGGTTCAAAACCAGCCTCAGCAACTTAGCAAGGACCTGTTTTAAAATAAAAAATAAAGCTGGGTGTGGTGGCATATGCCTGCAATTCCAGTACTTGGGAGGCTGAGACAGGAGGATGGCAGGTTTAAGAACAGCATCAGTAACTTAGCAAGACCCTGTTTCAAAATAAAACATAAAGTAAAAAGGACTGGGAATATAGCTCAGAGGTAGAATGCCCCTGGGTTCAGTCCCCAGTACTACTACTACTACTACTACTACTACTACTAATAATAATAATAATAAAATAAAAATGATAATAATTAAAATAAAATTATAAAGTAAAACAAAAAATGAAAAGGGTTGGGGTATAGCTCAGAGATAGAATGCCCCTGTGTTCACTTCCCAGTACCAAATAATAATAATGTTAATAATAATAATAAAAGTAGGTATTAGCAGTCCCTAGCTTTTCCTGAAAGAGTAGACTTTATTTCACTAACAAGAATGCTAATGCTGTCATTGAAAGGAAAGAGCTAGGGCGTTAGTTACCTTGCATTTAGAAAGGGACAAAATAGCACATTGCTAATCTATTTTTCATATTTAACCACATGTGAAAGCGAGACTTCAGTTCACTGCAAAAGTCTCCCACACTCAATGTGGCAGGAGCTGGAAGTAGTAGAAATGAAATCAACCAAGTGTACATTGCTAATTTTAATGCAGCTATCAATGATAAACTGTTCTTTAATAAATGAAAAATCTAGGAAAAGACATTAAGCCAAACAGGATACCATGATTCTAGCTATAAACCAGAACTGCTCCAGGCAAAACATGAGGTGCAGTCATTGTAATTTTACCATGAAGCACTATCCCTGCTGCAGGAACAACAAGCTCTCAACTTTTGAAGGCAGTTAGGAAAATGCTTCTCTTGCTCCGTAAGGATTTAGATGGAAGGTGCTATCTTTGCTTATAGGACAAATTTGGCCTGCAGACACATCTTTTTGGTTTATACAGAGGTTTTCTTTTTTAATTACTTGCAAAAGATAATTTGGGAAATTCCACATAGAATTGTGGTTCCTCTTGAAAAAAAAAAAAAAAGACAACTGTGAGCTTGAATTCCCACATATACCCCCAATGAGCTATCATGTCACAGGACCATGTTGTCTTACAAACTCAAAGGGCACCACCTAGCTTGTATTCTAAGTGAAATTAATAATGTGATTGTACCTATGTGATAAAAACATTCCGCCCCCTGGAATTGAGCAACTCCTGAAACCCTGATGTGTAGGAATGAGAGCTTTAGAAGAAATAGGTGGTCTTCAGTTTGCCACCATCCCTACCCACCGTAATCAATTAATTCCATTACCTGGTCATATAAACAACTGAATTTGTTATTTCTGGTTTAGATTCCTCCTAAGAGTTGTTTCTTTTCAGAAAGTTCTTATTTTTCTGTCTGGTTTTATAGTTAGCTACTGGACAACCAAAATAATGAAGAGATAGATCTGCATTTTCAAGTGGTAGAAAATACTCAAAGAGAATTGCCTTATGGAGCCGGGCGTGGTGGCGCACCCTTGTAGTCCCAGTACTTTGGGAGGTGGAGATCGGAGGATCCAGGTTCACGGCCAGCCTCAGCTGTCTCTCTCTCTCTCTCTCTCTCTCTCTCTCTCTCTCTCTCTCTCTCTCTACTTAGTGAGGCCCTC
>PVJS01064921.1:0-10109 GCA_004027185.1 Glis glis | reverse complement strand
ACTTCATGAGACCCGGTTTCAAAATAAAGTATAAAAAATAGGGCCGGGGGCGTAGCGCAGAGGTAGAACGCCCCTGCGTTCAATCCCCAGTACCACACACACACACACAAAAAAAAACTCAGATTTTAGCCGGGCATGGTGGTGCACGCTTGCAATCCCAGTACTTTGGGAGGTGGAGACCGGAGGATCCGGGTTCGCGGCCAGCCTCAGTTCTCTCTCTCTCTTTCTCTCTATTTAGTGAGGCCTCCGCAACTTCGTGAGACCCGGTTTCAAAATAAAGTATAACAAAATAGGGCCGGGGGTGTAGCGCGGAGGTAGAACGCCCCTGAGTTCAATCGCCGGTACCACAAAAAAAAAAACCTCAGATTTTTTTTTTTGGTACTGGGGACTGAACCCAGAGGCATTCCACCTCTAAGCTACGCCCCCAGCCCGATTTTAATTCTTTATTTGGAAACAAGGGTCTCACTAGGTTGCTGAGAGCCTCACTAAATGGCTGAGGCTGGCTTTCAACCTGCGATCCTCCTGTCTCAGCCTCCCAAGGATTGGGAGTACGCCACCACACTGGCTCAACTCAGACATTTAAATCATTCAGATGCCATAATTACATGGCTGCTTGAGACATGGCACTTATTAGATGTCCAACTTTGGACAAAACACTTAACCTTTCTGATTCCATGTTTTCCCTTCTGATAAAAACAGGAACTTTCTACCTTTCTATCATTAGTCAACCTAATCCCTATCCTACCTAGTCCCTAAAGTTTAGCAAAATTCAAATGACAATATATAAGAAAATCATTACCAAATATATTATTGGTCAGATTTAAACAAATAATTCTCACCATTGTGCTACTCTATGTGCACACACTTGACTAGACCACATGAATTAAGTTCAAACAGAGCTTATTGTAAAATATTAATGATAATATAACAATATATGTAGATCATGAAAAAAACTTAGTCATGGGAATATTTATAGAAACCTACTAACTAGTCAGCTCATCTGTCAAAAAAACTAATGATTATTAAGCCAGGCGTGGTGGCGCACGCTTGTAATCCCAGTACTTGGGAGGCTGAGACAGGAGGATCACAGGTTTACAGCCAGCCTCAGCTACTTAGTGAGGCCCTCTGCAACTCAGTGAGACCCTGCTTCAAAATAAAGAATGAAAGATAGGGCTGAGGGTGTAGCTCAGGGGTAGAATGGCCCTGGGTTCAATCCCCAGTACCACAAAGAAAAAACAACAACTAATGATTAGCCGGGTATGGTAGCACATGCCTATAATCCCAGTACTTGGGAGGTTGAGACAGGAAGATCATAGGTTCAAAGCCAGCCTCAGCAGTTTAGTGAAGCTCTCAGCAACTTAGCAAAATCCTATTTCCAAATAAGAAATAAAACAGGTCTGGGGGTGTAGCCCAGAGGTAGAAGGCCCCTGGGTTCCATCCCCAGTACCACCACCAAAAAAAAAAAAAAAGAATTCATGATTATGTATAAATTCAATTTCTAAATGACTTTCCGGACAGTTTCAAGCTGTTCTTTTTGGTGCAGAAGCAAAGGTTTTAATCTAGTCCATGGTGACCTGCCTGAAGCACCGGACACATCACAAGGCTCTGCAACACACTCTGCGGCAAATAGCCCAGAGGAGGCACAAACCTGCATTTCAGCAGAGCTGGCTGATCTATGACCAAAGCCTGCAACTGAAAATACAGACAAGCACAAAGAAAATCCTTTCAGTATACGGCTCAGACTGTCCCTATGATTAGCACCAACTACAGCCTGAACCTTAAAAATGAGAAATGAATGCACCAATGCCAGCAAGGCATGACAAACAGTTACAAGCATGGTGTTATCTTTTTTTTAATAAAGTACTTTGGTCAGAGCAATAATTATAGAGAAAACGCAAAACAAAGATTAGTTTAAAATATGCTACAGATGTCACAAATAACCCCACAGATTTGGGGGATCTGCTGGATTTTTTTTTTTTTTGGTGTCGGGGATTGTACCCAGGGGCATTCTACCTCCGAGCTACACCCCCAGTTCTATTTTTTATTCTTTATTTTGAAATAGGGTCTCACTAAGTTGCAGAGGGCCTCACCAAGTAGCTGAGGCTCGCTGCAAACCTGTGATCCTCCTGTCTCAGCCTCCCAAGTACAAGAATTACAAGTGTGCATCACCACGGCCGGCTCTGGATTTTTGTTTTTAACTTCACTCGAATGCCTAATAATGTCTACCTACCTCTCCAGTCAACAGTCTTTGTACTTTACAAAAGAGACAGACAGACAGATGGCCAATATGCTAGCATTGCAGGCCCAAGGTTTTTCAACTGTATTTTTTCCAAAGCTAAAAGAAATAAAATTCAGGATAATGCAGTATAAATCCATTTAAAGAATTCAAACTAAGTCATGTTCCAACCAAAACAATGCCGCATAGGAAAACAAACCATGCACTTGTCCTTAAAATGTTTAAGCCTTGGCATCCACAATTTGTAGGAGTTTCACACCTTTCTTAAGGAGAGAAAGGTGAGCTAATCAGTCATGGGTCCTAGAAATAGCTCCTCAGAATGCTTCTAGAGATGTCTAGAAATAACCAGAGATGTAAACAATAATCAGCTGGAAGCAGATACACACCAAGAATAAAGAGCTCCCAGGATTTCCCTTTCCATGTGAAAGCAATCAACTCCTATTTTTAATCTCCCTCTGATGCATACACCCAGCCAAACCTCTTTCTAGCTAATCAAAGCTAGCTGACTTGTTACTATAAAATAAATGTTTTAAAAGATTGTCACAAGGCAGGCATGGTGGCACACGCTTGTAATCCCAGTACTTGGGAGGCTGAGACAGGAGGATCACAGGTTTGTGGCCAGCTTCAGCTACTTAGTGAGACCCTGTTTCAAAATAAAGAATAAAGAACAGGGCTGGGGGTGTAGCTCAGAGGTAGAATGCCCCTGGGTTCAACCCCCAGTACCGCAAAAAAATCAAATAAATAATAAATAATACATAAATAAATAAAAGGTTGTCACAGTTTTAATAATGCTTTTTTTTTTGCAGTACTGGGGATTGAACTCAGGGACATTCTACCTCCGAGCTACACACCCCCAGCCCTATTTTTTACTCTTTATTTTTGAAACAGGGTCTCAATAGGTTGCGGAGGGCCTCACCAACTAGCTGAGGCTGGCGGTGAACCTATGATCCTCCTGTCTCAGCCTCCCAAGTACTGGGATTACAGCGTGCACCACCACGCCAGGCTAAGGAGATATTTTTAAAGGCAGAATGGATAGTAATGCAAAAGCCCCTCAATTTGAGGGGGGGAAAAACTACAGAAATTTACATTTTTAACAAACTAAGGCTCAGCCATTCACATCTACTGCAACTGATCCTCCTTGTAAATTTAAACCCAAAGTATCACTAGGCAGACAATCCCAAAGGATTCCTATCTTCCTAAACACTTCCCAACTGATTAATTGAAAAATAATGTTAGTAATTAAGTGCAGGTGAAAGCAGCACCTCCCTATACATTGGGAAAGCCGAAAAGGGTTATTAAAAATAATTATTTCCTCCAATGCCTGACCAGATTTATAACATTCAAAACTACTTAGGGTTTTTCATTGTAAAGAATGGGGTGGGGGCTTAATGGCTTGATAAGTATGTGAAAAGTCAGAACTCTCCTGGGAACTTGTCCTATCCTTCCTTACCAATCACAACAGTTTTTAATCCACTTGAAAAATACTAGGGAAGAGGGCCTTTGGCAAGAAACTCAAGCCTTTGCAACTCTGGAGACACCACCAAAGTACTGATACCAAGCTTAGAGAAAATGCTGCTTTTGTCTCAGAGGTGGCCTGCGATAAAAACAGGAACTTTACAGAGAACTGATCACAACTGCACAGAAGCCTGATCACATGCCCACAACGGGGCACTGTGTTTCTCTCATTGTTGTTCAAGGGACTTCTCTAATAACAGTGACTTGATTTATTCCATTTTTTAAATTCTCAAAATAAATCCAACCCTCCCTGTACCAATCCACTGTCAAAAGAAAGAGGGTGCTGACCAGGATTTGCATTACCCAGTAGCCACCTCTCCCTCCCTTTTCAAAGACCCCAAAAGGTGATCGGATACGGAAAATTCAGCCAAAATACAGGCCCCAGGAAAAAGCCCTGATGACAAAGGTGATCTAGAAGCAGCACGATGTTGTCTCTGTGGGTTAGTGCCACTGCTTCCAACCTCCCTAGCACCCTCAATGGCTCCCCTGCTCCTATCTTACTCCTGTCACTGGGGAGGCACGTCGCATTGTTAGAGGAGGAAGAAATGTTGCTGCGGCTTTCCCAGGTGTCTTTCTCTTTTTAAAGAAGGAAGGGGGTTGAATCAAGCGTGGGGCCCTCCAGGAAAAAGCAGAGGAGAGGAGAAAGGTGTCAGCCACGCTCCTCGCGGCCACCCCCCCCCCACCGCGAGACGCCCGGGCGCAGCTTTGTCTCGGTTTTGGGGGGCAGGGAGCGCAGGAGCAGCCCGGGCCCGGGTGGACCTATCCCCCAAGCCCGGCTTGGCCCCCTCCAAGGGAAAACAATGAAAGCCACGGGAAATACTTGGCGGGGTGGAGGGGGGAGGACCGCATGGCAGCTGGCCAGGTTGCCCGCGCCCTCGCCCCTCGCCGCACGGCTGCCAGGGCGCGCGGCGGGGACCTGCCTCCCGCCCCCACGGGCCCCGCGGCCCGGCCCGCTCCCGCCCGGCTCCTACCCTCCGACAGCTCCAGCTCCAGCTCCGCCAGCTGCGCCCGCACTTCAGGAGGCAGCGCCGCCACCGCGGCCGGGGACGGCTCCAGGCCTCGCTCCGCCATCCCGGCTCCGCCAGCCGCACTCCGGAAGACAAGAGAGGGGGCCGAAGGAGGGACAGACTGACGCGAGCCCACACCCCAGCTACAGAATCCGGCTCTGGCCGCCGAGCGCCGCCAGCGCCGCCGCCGCCGCCGCCGCCATTAGCGAGGGTCACGTGAGCGCACGGCCCCGCCCCCGGCCCGGACGTACCGCCTCCGCCGCGCAGTCGGGCTGAGGACGCGCGGGCGTACGGCGCCCTCTGCTGGGAGCTTCCGGAACGACCTCCCAAGTACCCCTTCGCAGCTCAAGAACCGCGCTGGCGGTGGGGACATCGGTGTTACTGGCGCATGGGCGCTTACCTTTTACGAACTCACAAGCAAGGTGTTTTCAAGAGCCCGGGTCTTTCTTTTTCAAGTCCTCTTCACTTAGTAGTATATGCCTCTGTCTTATCTTCTCCTCCACTTCCCCTAACGAAAACCTACCCATCTAAAAGGACATGCTTACTCAGGCCACTTTGTGTGTGTGTGTGTGTGTGTGCGCACGCACGCTAAGGTTTGAAGCCAGGGGCATCTACCACCAGACTATGCCCCCAGCACTATTTTATTTTATTGTATTATTTTATTTATTTATTTATTTATCTATTTATTATTTTTGCAGAACTGGGGATTGAACCCAGGGGCATTCCACCTCGGGGCTACACCCCCAACCCTATTTTTTATCCTTTATTTGGGAACAGGGTCTCACTAAATTGCGGAGGATCTCACTAAGTAGCTGAGGCTGGCCACGAACCTGCGATAACAAGCGTGTGCCACCACACCCGGCCCTATTTTATTTTTTATTTGGAGACAGGGTCTCGCTAAGTTGCTAAGGGACTTGCTAAATTGCTAAGACTGACTTCCGACCTGGGATCCTCCTGTCTCAGCTTCCCAAGTACCGGGATTACAGGTGTGTGCCACCACACCGGGTTTAGAGTAGTTCTGACATCAGTGTTGGTATGGTTCAGGACTTAGGTAATATCAGAATACATTTTCTTCCCATCTTTCTTCCATTGTTCATATCTAATTTATTTTGGAGATTCACATGGTAGTTTCCAGAAACCCTTGGATCATACCCTCCTGTAGGTTCCAGTCCTGCCCAAGAGAATTCACTTTTGCCTTGGAGGTTCCTGACAGCACAAATCAGTGCTGACTAGCTCAAACTGGGGGAAGCCAACTTCTTCAGCACCCAAGTTGAAGTAAGGATAAACAAAAGCATGAATATGGGAGATTTAATAGTTGCTAAAAATGAAAAGGATTGGGACTCCAGATCTCTGAAGGACCTCAGGACCTCTCATAAAACATGCTTTGAGCCAGGCGTGGTGGCGCACTCTTGTAATCCCAGTACTTGGGAGGCAGAGACAGTAGGATATGGGTTCGCAGCCAGCCTCAACTACTTAGTGAGATCCTCCAAAACTTAGTGAGAACCTGTTCCAAAATAAAGAGTAAAAAAAAAAAAAAATAGGGCTGAGGGTGGAGCTCAGAGGTAGAATGCCCCTGGGTTCAATCCTCAGTACCGCAAAAAAAAAAAAAAAGCTTTGTCAGGCTGGGCATGGTGATGCACACCTGTAATCCCAGTATTTGGGAGGCTAAGACAGTAGGATCACAGGTTCCAGGCCAGCCTCAGCAGTTTACCAAGACCCTCAGCAAGAGGAGAGGCTATTTCAAAATAAAAAGGGCTGGGGGTGCAGCTCAGAGGTGGAAGGACCCCAGGGATCAATCCCCAGTACCCCCAAAAAAAAAACTTTGTCAAGTGAAGGAGATGAATTTAGTAATGAATACAAGACTTGCAGGAAAGATTAAAGGTGGAATTCTCCCCACTGAGGTCATTAATTAAGGGTGGTTCACTGATGTAAAACTATACCTAAGAAGCAGAAATTCCTGGGCTTAAAGAATGGTCAGGGCCGGGCATGGTGGTGCATTCTTGTAATCTCAGTACTTGGGAGACTGAGACAGGAGGATGGCAGGTTTGAAGTCAGCCTCAGCAACTTGGTGAGGCTCTCAGTAACGTAGGCCCTTTGCAACTTAGTGAGACCCTGTTTCAAAATAAAGAATATAAGCCGGGCGTGGCTCACACTTGTAATCCCAGTACTTGGGAGGCTGAGACTGGAGGATCTGGGTTCCTGGCCAGCTACTTAGTGAGGCCTCTGCAACTCAGTAAGACCCTGCCTGTTTCAAAATAAACAATAAGCCAGGCGTGGTGGCGCACGCTTGTAATCCCAGTACTTGGGAGGCAGAGACCGAAGGATTCTGGTTCGCGGCCAGCCTCAGCTACTCAGTGAGGCCCTAAGCAACTTCGTGAGACCCGTTTTCAAAATAAAGTACAAAAAATAGGGCTGGGGGTGTAGCTTGGAGGTAGAATGCCCCTGGGTTCAATCCCCAGTACCACGAAAAATAAAATAAAATGAAAAAATAAAGAATAAAAATTAAGGCTGGGGGTGCAGTTTAGAGGTAGAATGCCCCTGGGTTCAATCCCCAGTGACACACACACACACACACACACACACACACACACACACACTAATCTTTGCTGGTAAGCAACTGGAATATGGATGTGTTTTGTCTGACTACAACATCCAAAAGGAATCCACCCTTTATCTCATGTTGAGGCTTCCTGGTGGTACAAAGGAAAGGAAGAAGTCGTACACCACTCCCAAGAACAAACATCAGAGAAAGAAGGTTAAGTTGTCTGTCTGAAATACTCTAAAGTGAGCCGGGCGTGGTGGTGCACACTTGTAATCCCAATACTCGAGAGGCTGAGACAGGAGGATCACAGGTTCATGGCCAACATCAGCTACTCAGTGAGGCCCTCCACAACTTAGACCTTGCTTCAAAATAAAAAATAAAATAGGGCTGAGGTAGCCCAGAGGTAGAATGCCCCTGGGTTCAATCCCCAGTACTGCAAAACAAACCAACTGAGAATCCACAACTAGTTTCTTCTTTTTAAGAGTTCTTTGTATAGCTTGGACAACAATCTTTTTTATTTTATTTATTTATTTATTTATTTATTTATTTATTTATTTATTTTTTGGCGGTACCGGGGATTGAACACAGGGGCATTCTACCTCCGGGCTTCATCCCAGCCCTATTTTTTTATTCTTTTTTTTTTGTGTGTGGTACTGGGGATTGAACGCAGGGGCGTTCTACCTCCGCGCTACGCCCCCAGCCCTATTTTTTATACTTTATTTTGAAACCGGGTCTCACAAAGTTGCGGAGGGTCTTACTAAGGAAAGAGAGAGAGAGAGAGAGACAGGGAGAGAGAGAGAGAGAGCTGAGGCTGGCCGTGAACCCGGATCCTCTGGTCTCTGCCTCCCAAAGTACTGGGATTACAAGCTTGCGCCACCACGCCCGGCTTTTATTCTTTATTTGAAACAGGGTCTCACTAAGTTGCGGAGGACCTCACTAAGTAGCTGAGGATGACTGTGAACCGGGATCCTCCGGTCTCAGCCTTCCAAGTACTGGGATTACAAGCGTGCGCCACCACGCCCGGCTGACAACAATCTTAAGAAATATATCTTACAATTGTTTTCTCCCAGTCTGTGTCTCAGCCTCCCAAGTACTGGGATTACAAGCATGCGCCACCATGCCTGGCTCTACTTCATTTTTTATTTCGAAATAGGGTCTAAGCCGGACGTGGTGGTACATGCTTGTAATCCCAGTACTTGGGAGGCTGAGACTGGAGGATCCAGGTTCGCACCAGCCTCAGTTACTTAGTGAGGCCCTCTGCAACTTAGTGAGCCCCTGTTTCAAAATTAAAGAATAAAAAAAATATAGGCTAGGGGTGTAGCCCAGAGGTAGAATGCCCCTGGGTTCAATCCCCAGTACTGCAAAAAAAAAAAAAAAAAAATTAGATAAATAAAATAAGAAATAGGGTCTAAATTGCGGAGGGCCTCACTAAAATGCTGTGAATCTGAGAACCTCCCATCTCAGCCTCTCAAGTATTGGAATTATAGGCGTGCACCACCACGCCCAGCTTTTATTTTTATTTTAGTTTGAAACAGGGTCTAAGTTGCGGAGGGCCTCACCATAAATTGCTAAGGCTAACCACGAAACCTGTGATCCTCCTGTCTCAGTCTCCAAAGTGCTGGGATTACAGGTGTGTGCCACCACACCCGATTTTTTTCCCCCTGTGGTAGTGGAGATTAAACCTAGAGGCATTCTACTTGTGAACGACACACCAAGCCCTTTTTATTTTGAAACAGGGTCTTGCTCGGTTGCTGAGAGTCTCACTAAATTGATGAGGCTGGTCTTTGTCTGTGGTACTGGGTGGAGATTGAACCCAGGGGGCATTCTACCTCCACCCCAAGCACTATTTTATTTTGAAAAAGGATCTCACTAGGTTGATGAATCTTACTACCTGCTGAGGTTATCCTTGAACCTGGGATTCTCCTGTCTCAGTCTCCCAAGTACTGAGATTGCAGGTGTCTTTTACAGATCAGAAAATTTTAACTCTAGTTGGACGTTGTGGTGCACACCTTAAATCCCAGTACTTGGGAGGCTGAGAGGATTACAGATTTGAGGACAACCTCAGCAAGTCATGAGGCTCTCATCAACCTAGCAAGACCCTGTTTCAAAATAGAAATAAAAAAATAGGCTGGGCATGAAGCTCTGAGGTAGAATGCCCCTAGGTTCAATCCCTAGTACCAAAAAGAAAAAAGAAAGGACCTGCAACTAAAAAAGAAAACAGCAACTAAAAAAATTAATTTTAAGCCGGGCGTGGTGGCACATGCTTGTAATCCCAGTTACTTGGAAGGCTGAGACTGGAGGATCCGGGTTCGCGGCCAGCCTCAGCTTAACTTAGTGAGGCCCTCCACAACTTAGTGAGACCCTGTTTCAAAATAAAGAATAAAAAATAGGGTTGGGGGTGTTGCTCGGCGGTAGAATTCCCCTGGGTTCTATCCCCAGTTCCGCAAAATAAAAAAAAATTAATTTTAGCTGGTGCATGCCTGTAATCCCAGTACTTGAGAGGCTGAGACAGGAGGGCCAGCCTCAGCAACATAGTGAGGCCCACCCCAATTTAGTTAGATCCTGTTTCAAAATAAAAAATAGGCCAGCCGGGCGTGGTGGTGCATGCTTGTAATCCCAGTACTTGGGAGGCTGAGACCGGATGATCTGGGTTCGCGGCCAGCCTCAGCTACTTGGTGAGGCCCTCTGTCCTTTTTTTTTTTTTTTTTTTTTTTTTTTTGCGGTACCAGGGATTGAACGCAGGGGCTTTCTACCTCTGCGCTATGCCCCCGGCCCTATTTTTTATACTTTATTTTGAAACCGGGTCTCA
>PVJS01064920.1:0-10111 GCA_004027185.1 Glis glis | reverse complement strand
CAAACCTGTGATCCTCCTGCCTCAGCCTCCCAAGTACTGGGATTACAGGCGTGCACCACCACACCTGGCCAATATTTACTATTGAAAATAAAAGCCAGGCGTGGTGGCACACATCTGTAATCCCAGTACTTGGGAGGCTGAGACAGGAGGATCATAGGTTCAAAGCCAGCCTCAGCAACTTAGTGAGGCCCTGTTTCAAAATAAAAAGTAAAATAGGGCTGGGGGTGTAGCCCAGAGGTAGAAAACCCCTGGGTTCCACCCCCAATACCACACACAAAAAAAAAAAAAGAAAAAAAAGGAAAGAAAGAAACAGACAAATCAAATGATGAAGGAAAGTATAAGCAAGATAAAGATTAGGTAGAGTACTTTTCACTTTTCAGGTCAGATGGGACAGGCTAGAGACAAGAAACAATTCCTGTTACTAAACTAGAGATCTCAGCATTTTGATGGGGTCAAAAACCTCTTTTGCAGGGCATGGTGGCACATGCTTGTAATCCCAGTACTTAGGAGGCTGAGACAGGAGGATCACAGCCTCAGCAACTTAGGCCCTCAGCAACCTAGTGAGATCCTGTTTCCAATTAAAAAATAAAATAGAGTTGGGGGTATAGCTCAGAGGTAGAATGCCCTTGGGTTCAATCCCCAGTACTGCAAACAAAACAAAACAAAGCAAAAACCTTCTGGAATTTGTTTAAAGCCATAGATATTTTCACCCAGAAAAAGAACACACAGCCAGTTGTGGTAGCGCACGCTTGTAATTCCAGTACTTGGGAGGCTGAGACAGGAGGATTGCAGGTTCAAGACCAGACCAGCCTCAGCAATTTAGTGAGGCCCTCAGCAACTTAGAGAGACCCTGTTTAAAAAGAAAAAATAAAATAGGGCTGGGGTTTAGCTCAGAGGTAGAATGCCCCTGGGTTCAATCCCCAGTACCACACACACACACACACACACACACACACACACACAAAGAACACACAAATTTCCATGTTTCCTGATACAGAACCACACATCTCAAGTTGAGAAACCCTGCCACAGACATTTTAGTCTTTTGTTTCTCTTTTTTATTACTCTACTTGTTGATTAACACATATTAATTGTACATATTAATGAGAGTCACTGTGATATTTACATACATACATACATTGTACATTGATCATTTCCATCCACCCTTCTTCAACCTTCACCCCACCTTCCTCCTGGGCACCTTCCCAATCTGGAGTGACCACTATTCCACTTTCAAGCCAGAGAACATGTGACACTTGTCTTTCTGTGCTGTGGTTTATTCTTTTACATTTTTGTAGAACTTCTCAAGGTCTGGTTTAATAAAAAGCAGAGGGATTCATTTGTCTGCTTCTGCATTTAATCTGTCATGATATTTCGTTTTGGTTGAGGTACATGTAGAAAATTTGGTTTCACACAGATATTTAGTTGGAAAAGGAAAAGTATGTTAACAGCCGGTTTGCATCATTATAGATATTCTTCTTTGATTCTATACCAAAATTCACTAGTAGTAGCTTCATACAGGTTAACTGCATGTGAAAACCAAAAATATGTCTGTGAACTTTCTGTACTTTCTAACATTAAAGTCTTCAGTCCATCTTGCACTTTGAATGCATTTTTTACCCAAGCACAATTTTGTAGTAGCATGCATTGGTCATTTGGAAAAGAGTTCATCAAATCTTACAAGTGTTGACATATTATATCATACAATATCAAAAAACACATCATTAATATCATCACCAATCCATCAGAAGTGTCTCCAAAAATTGAGAAACTGTCATGTTCATGGAGGTAAACATATGTTTTCCAAAATTTTAGGTTTTACTTGAAAGCTCAAATTTTGTCATTGGCAAGGAACACTGTCAGTTGTTTTCTTGTCTGTGACAGGCTCACTCAGTGAAATTAAAAAAAAAAAAAGTCTGCAAATGCCCAAATCTGAATAAGTATAGTTTGATTTTTCTTTCAAATAAAAGTAGATTTCCATAAATAAGCACCTCATTCAGATCACAATTCAGATAACTGCGCAAATGTTTTCCTTTAGACAACCATCATTCTTCAGTTTTATGTTTATTTACAGCTTTATGTTTACTTTCCATTCCATCACACAAAATATTAAAATGATGTGTACTCAAAAGTCAAGATTTAACAAAGTTAACAGTTTTTACTGCTTCGTGAAAAACCTTAAGTGAATTTAACTTTCGCTTGCTTCATGTGCCTGGTGGTGACAAATAAAATGACTACTAGTAAAGTCTGGTGCCAGTACCCTGATGCTTCTGTTTTACTTGCCATAGCTTCGACACCCAAAGCAAATATCAACATAATCAAAAAGGCAAATAAAATCTCAGTATGGCTATAAAAATAGTTTTGATTTCATATACACCCTAAAATAGCCTTAGGGATGCCCAGGAGTCTGCAGACCACACATTTAGAACCACTGCTCTATTTTATGTATTAGATTTGTGAACTTTTAGATGTTTGTCTTATTTACTGTTGTTGCAAATTAAGAACAAACATGTTTTGGATCTAGGTAATACTCAGTGCCAAGATGTCATGAACAATAGCATTTAATTGAATGATTTTCAAGTGCATTGGGATGGGTGATCTAAATTACAAAATGTCAAGATCTTTGGAGATGAAAATGTGCTCAGTAAATAGAACTATCAAAATAAACATCTCTGAAGGAAGAAAATGTGTTGATAGAATAATGACTCCGGGTAAGCTTGATCATGTTCTTATTTCTTGTCATAGGATAAAGGTCGTTATAATAAACTAAGGACAGGGCCATTTAGAGCCAGAACACAGTGCACAAACAGAAAAGGAATTGTGAAAATGTTATTGTGGGAAATAAGGATTTCTAACCAAACACACTTTGTAAAATGTTCTCCCTTGATTGATAGCATGGCCAGCTCCCATAATGCTAATGGGCAAGATTTCCTAAGATTCTCTAATAATATCTAAATCAATGATGAAATATATAGTACTCATCAATTGGAAGATACAATGTTGTTGAAAGTCAGTTCTTTCCAAGTTGATCTATAGATTCAATGCAATACCAATCATCATTATGCCAATTTTTTTATAGAAATTGAATAGTTGGTTCCTTCTTAACTTTAGATGGAAGGACAAAAGGACATGGAAAATTCAAGCCAAACTTGAGGGAGAGGAGAAAAATAAAGCTAAAGGACTTACACTTCCTGTCTTCAATACTTATTCTAGATTGAAGTAATCAAGACAGAGTGGTACTAATGATATAAGGATCAACAAACAGAACAATGGAAACAGAATCTCAAATGCAATAATTTGATTTTTCTATGAAAGCACTAAAGCATTCCAATGAAAGAAATTTTTTCAATACTACTAGAAAAACTAGATATTCAAATGGAAAACTTTGGGGGGGGGCGGTACTAGGGATGGAACCCAGGGGCATTTTACTACCAAGCTACACCCCCAGCTCTATTTTTTATTCTTTATTTTGAAACAGGGTCTCACTAAGTTGCAGAGGGCCTCACTAAGTAGCTGAGGCTGGCCGCAAACTTGTGATCCTCCTGTCTCAGCCTCCCAAGTACTGGGATTACAAGCATGCACCACCATACCCAGCTCTGAATGAAAAACTTTTTTAAAGAAGAGCTTTGATCATCGCCTAACACCGTGCACAATAATTAATTTGACATGGATTGTACAGTCTAAACATAAAAGCTAAGTCTATAAAGGTTTTAGGAGAAAACATTGAATATCATTATATTTTGGAAGTACACAAAGGTATCCAAGAAATGACACAGAAAAACAACTTTAAATTTTTTAAAGTATAGCAGCACAGCCAGACATGGTGGTACACACTTGTAATCCCAGTCCATGGGAGGCTGAGACAGGAGGATCGTAGGTTTGCCGCCAGCCTCAGCTACTTAGTGAGGCCCTTCGAAACTTAGTAAGACCCTGTTTCAAAAATAAAGAATAAAAAATAGAGCTGGGGGTGTAGCTCAGAGATAGAATGCCCCTGGTTTCAATCCCCAACAAATAAATAAATAAATAAATAAATAAATAAATAAATAAATAAATAAAGTATAGCAGCACAATTTACAATAGCCAAATTATGGAACCAACCTAGGTGTCCATCAACAAATGACTGGATAAGGAAAATGTGGAATATCTCAAGATTATAAGATTATTCTAGAGTATGCAAGTGGACTGAATATAATCATAATGGTCCTTATAAAAGAAATGAAAGAACAAGGTCACATGATGACAGAAGCAAAAGGAGAAAAGGCAAATTTGGGGCCCTGAGACAAGGAATGAGAAGCTAGAAAAAGCAAAAAACATATTGTCTTCTAGAGCCTCCAGAAGGAAGCAACCCTGCTACACCTCTATTTTATCTCAGAGAGACCCATTTCAGATTTTGATCTCGTAAGTTATAAGAGAGTAAATTTGTGTTGTTTTAAGCCTAAATTTGTGGCAATTTGTTATGGCAGTAGTGGGAAACTAATACAGGAATATTACAAATAATATTGCAATGCACATTCTTGGTTTTTCTTTTAGTGCTTTCTACCAGGTATATAACTAGGAATATACTCATGTATCTAGGAAGGGAACTACTGGCTTACAGGTTATCCCTATGTTCAGTTTTGGCAGGTATTTCCAGTTTTCCAAAGTGCTTGAATTAAAATTTTAATTGTCAAAGCATTCTATCAGAGTTGCAATTTTTCTATAGCTGCACAATGCCCTCGTATTATCATGGTTTTTTATTTTTTATTTTTGGGTTTTTTTTTTTAGCTCCTCTAGTAAGTACACAATGGTTTTTTTTCTTTTTCTTTTTTTTTTTGCAGTACCGGGGATTGAACCCAGGGGCGTTCTACCTCCGAGCTACACCCCCGGCCCTATTTTTTATCCTTTATTTTGAAACCAGTCTCACCAAGTTGCAGAGGGCCTCACTAAGTAGCTGAAGCTGGCAGCGAACCCGGATCCTCCAGTCTCAGCCTCCCAAGTACTGGGATTACAAGCGTGCGCCACCACGCCCGGCTTTGTTATGGTTTTAATCTGCATTCCATTATGACTAATGATGTTGAGCACTTTTCACATGTTTCTTGGGTACCTGTATAACCTCTTTTATCTAGTACTACTTTCTTAAGTATCTTGCCCATTTTTAAATTAAATGATTGAGTAGGGCACAGTGGTACAGACCTGTAACCCCAGCTACTGGGAACACTGAGGCAGAAGGATCACAAGTTCAAGGCCAGCACTAGCAACTTAACAAGACCCTGTCTCAAAATTTAAAAAAAAAAAAAAAAGTCTAGGAGCCGGGCGCGGTGGCGCACGCTTGTAATCCCAGTACTTTGGGAGACGGAGACCGGAGGATCCGGGTTTGCGACCAGCCTCAGCTCTCTCTCTCTCTCTCTCTCTCTCTCTCTCTCTCTCTCCCTGTCTCTCTCTCTCTCTCTTTCTCTCCTTAGTGAGGCCCTCCGCAACTTCGTGAGACCCGGTTTCAAAATAAAGTATAAAAAAATAGGGCCGGGGGTGTAGCGTGGAGGTAGAACGCCCCTGCGTTTAACCCCCGGTACCGCAAAAAAAAAAAAAAAGGTCTAGGGATGTAGCTCAGTGGTAAAGTGCTCCTACTCACTCAATAAACAAACAAACATAGGATAGTTTGTTATTATATTGATTTGTGTGAATTTTATATATTCTGTGTATGAGTTCACTGTCAGATAAATTAGAACCTTTTGAGAGTAAAACAGGAAACATTCTGGTGGCTCTATTTAGGATCCTTCCAAAAACAAATAACTTTGACAACTATAATGCTGATAATACAATTTATTATTACAAGTATTTAATGCAATATGGTTGTTTTAAGTCTAGATTAAAAGGACTTTAGAAGTCGGGTGTGGTGGCGCATGCTTGTAATCCCAGTACTTGGGAGGCTGAGACGGGTGGATAGGTTCAAGGACAGTCTCAGCAAATAGTGAGACTTTCATCATCCTAGCAAGACCCTGTTTCAAAATAAGAATAAAATAGGACTTGGGGTATAGCTCAGAAGTAGAACACCCCTGGGTTCAATCCCCAGCACACACACACAAAAAAAAACTTAAAGAAAAAAAGTACTTTAGCCGGGCGTGGTGGCACACGCGCACGCTTGTAATCCCAGTACTTGGGATGCGGAGACCGGAGGATCCGGGTTCGCTGCCAGCCTCAGCTACTTAGTGAGGCCCTCTGCAACTTCGTGAGACCCGGTTTCAAAATAAAGTATAAAAAATAGGGCCAGGGGTGTAGCTCGGAGGTAAAACGCCCCTGGGTTCAATCCCTGATACCGCAAAAAAAAAAAGAAAAAGAAAAAAGTACTTTAGAGCAGGGCTAGAAATATCTCCTATTTCCTTTGTATCTTCTGTAGATTCTAAGTACTAACTACACATTTTTGTACACTTAGTATACATTTTAATGAAACAGTGACCTAAGATACGCAGAATTCATTTATCTTCCAAAGTAAGGACTTCCTGGTAACTAGCCAGTTAAAATTACTGCAGCTCATGAAAATGCATATAGGCCAAGTGCCACTCAAAAAGCCAAGACTATATGGACTCTCAGGAACCAGGAAGGACCAAGAAACATATTTATAAAGGGTAATCAAAGACATCTCAGAGCCGGGCGTGGTGGCGCACGCTTGTAATCCCAGTACTTTGGGAGGTGGAAACTGGAGGATCTGGGTTCGCGGCCAGCCTCAGCTCTCTCTCTCTCTCTCTCTCTCTGTCTCTCTCTCTCTCTCCCCTTAGTGAGGCCCTCCGCAACTTCATGAGATCCGGTTTCAAAATAAAGTATAAAAAATAGGGCCGGGGGTGTAGCGCGGAAGTAGAACGCCCCTGGGTTCAATCCCCAGTACCGCAAAAAAAAAAAAGACATCTTAGAAAAAGAGACTGAAATTGCAGTAAATCCAAATATTGTAGACAAAGAATGACACTATTGGAGTAGTTATGAATCAGAATAAAATAAACAGGGAAATTAATCTCTAAAAATAGGAGCAAGTCAACCATAATAAACTAGGGCAATGAGTTTAAGATAAGGCTGTGAACAATATAGGATGTAAGACACCTGCCTTTCTGTGACAAAGCTCAGTGGAAAGTACATAAAGGAAGACTGGTATGGGAGAGTACTGGCTGAAGACTCACTGCTTAAGAAGAATAACAACAGCACACCACACCAGAATTATTATGGTTTTTGGAGGTCTCTTTTGTCCAAATATCTTTTTATTTATTAAAGTGGGAAAGCCCAAGGCAAATATGATAGCCAATCTTTCTTTGATTAGCATCAAATAAGTGTCGCCTCTTAGATTGTTCCAAATAGATTACAAACAAGCAATTCAATTTACGAAAAAATCAGTGTATGTATATATATGTATATGCATGTGCATATGTATGTACATATACATATATACATACATATACACACATATACATACATACTTACATTCATACATATATACATACACATTCACCAGGTGAAAGATTTAGATAGGAAAAAAAAGCTTATTGGAATCAGTGGGTATTAGGGAAAATTATGGGAAAGATGCAGAAATCCAAAACATGTAAACACAATATTGACATTTCAGTAAAAATAAGTATCTAAAAACCTTTGGTTTTGCCTTTTGCTTAAAAGTAAAAGATAAACTCTGCCTTAATCACTAAGGTTATTCTAGTCATATATTTTAACAAGCTTAGTCTTATCTGAACTGAATTTCAATTAGTCCACATAGTCATGCTTGATTACAAGCATGTCCCACCACGCCTGGCTAAATTTATTTTAAAATATACATTCAGATGCCTGTAACCCCAGTACTTGGGAGGCTGAGACAGGAGGATCACAGGTTTGAGGACGACCTTAGCAGTGTAGCAAGGATCTCAACAACCTAGCAAGACCCTGTTTCAAAACAAAAAGTTAAAAAAGGGCTGGGGGTGTAGCTCAGAGATTGAACGCCCCTGAGTTCAATCCTGTTACACACACACACACACACACACACACACACACACACACACACATTTAGGAAAAGCAGAGGATTTATCAAGACCAGGAAAGGACTGTGCTCATTCATTAGATCAATGGATCATCAGTACTTGGCACCATGGGGCAGTGGTAAGCAAGATGTGCACCATCCCTGCCTTCGTGGGGCTTTCAGGCAAATGTTGAAGATGAACATCAAAACTTTTTAACCCAAAGTTTAAAAAAAAAACAAAGAACAGAAGTACATTTAAAAGAATGGCTAAGACAGGAGGATCACAGGTTTGATCCAGCATGCAGTTAATTTGTGAAACCCTGTTTCAAAATAAAAACGGTTGGGGGTGTAGCTCAGTGGTAGAATGCCCCTGGTACTGGGTCATACTGGTTTCAATCACCAGTACCACAAAAAGCAAGGAGGGGGACTTGATGTGGCCTGGCACAGGAAGGGGGACTTGCAGGACTGACTTCTGAAGGAAGTGACAGCTAACCTGAAACCTGAAGCATGAACAGGTTAGCAATGTAATAATCAACTCATTTTATTCAAACATTCATATATTTACTGGATTATTTGTTGAGTGCTAACTATGGTGCTAGGCTCTGTGTTGAGTGCCCAGAAAACCATGATGACCAAGGCAGATTGTGTCTCTACTCTCTTGTAATTTATCATAATCTAGCAGAATTCCCAGAATGTTGAAGACCAGGGAAAGAGTTTTCAGACTCAGGATTTTTATTCCTCCCTACCTTTCTTGGCTAGAGAAGTGCAGGTATGTTACCCTGAAGTTCAAAGCAACTGGTCCCCTGGCTCCCAAAACAATCCTATTCGGAAACTGTGAGGTCAGTGCAGTTGCCAACTCCCTTCCTTGCCATTTGAGCCTGGTAGTTAGGTACAGGGGAAGCCCCAGTTTGAGGTGGTTTATACTAAGTCAGGAATCACACACGGGTATCTATTCCTTAGTTATGGGTAAAATGCCTCTCTGGCTCCCAGCATCCTGAGACTGGTATAATCAATCTGTGACTACCTTGTATTTTTACATATACACCCATTAATGGTGGGCCTTACTTTCAAAATATCCTCTATATTCTAAACCAGATAAATCAAGTAGAAATCATTTCCAGAACACAGTAATTACTAACTTTACAAAAAGTAAAGAGATATTGCAGAGAGTTTTTCAGTCTAGAGCATTTTTTCCAATATTTCTATTACAAATACATCAGAATATCAAAACTTTTGAAAGAATTGTATGAACACACACAAATGCCCATAACCTATATTATACAATTAAAAGCTTTCTATATTAAAAAATAAAACATTTGTAGCTCTAAAACATTTTGAAATTGCCCAGAGTGATTTCTTTTTATAAGTTTATTAGTTTGAGATTTGCATAATTTAACCGGCGTACCACGAGCAAATGATCTCACCTTAAAGAAACACAGCACATTTAGTTTATAATCGAAACTGACAATACTGTTGGCCTTTGACAGATGCCACTTAGCTTTCAATGTTTGATATAGAACTTTGTTGCTAGGCAGCATGCTCAACAAAATGTTTATTTAGTGGGCATATGTGGGGTTTTTTTATATGCCCAAGATTATTTTCTTTAGGGAAACACTCTTCTCCATGCATGTAGTTTTAACAAGATGGCCAATGGAACTAGGCAGATGACCCAGCTCTGAGTAAACTTGCTACCATTATTTCCCTGCATAGAGTAACTAGTCAGAGAAGAGGCATAGGACTAAAGCAGAGATAATAAGAGTTCTTCTCTGGATTGATACCAGGAAAACAGAATAGCAATAGCAATAAGCATACAGAATCTGCCTACATTTAAATTCTAGACTCTATCACTAACTATATAAATGATCAAGCAAGTTACTTAATTGGTTTGTATCTTAATTTCCTCATCTTTAAAATGTAGCTATTAACAATACCTTCCTCACAGAGCTATTATGAATAATACAAGAAAACATATATGGGCCGGGCGTAGTGGCGCACGCTTGTAATCCCAGTACTTTGGGAGGCGGAGACCGGAGGATCAGGGTTCACGGCCAGCCTCAGCACGAGTGCGCACGCGCATGCACGCGCGCGCGCTCTCTCTCTCTCTCTCTCTCTCACCTCTCTCTCTCTCTCTCTCTCTCTCTCTTC
>PVJS01064919.1:0-10109 GCA_004027185.1 Glis glis | reverse complement strand
TTCCGGGTGTAACAGACGAGTGTGACTCCAGCTCTGCTGTGTATTGATAGTGTGGGAGCGCATTCGGTGACTGGAGAAGCGTGGACACTGTCTTAAGGGAGAGAGTGCGGCACAATGTGGTCCCTGTTGTTCAAAGGCATGTTCCTGCAGTGAAGCACCACCTAGGTGGTTGCACATCAAATGGTGCCTGTGATTCTAGATGGTGGGAAGCGCTTATGCTATTCTGGGTCTTTAGAATGTCCTCGAATGACAGGTTGACTTAGAGTCATGCATCACTTAAAGACAGGGATATGTTCTGACAGATGCATTATAAGGTGTTGTTGTATGACCATCTTAGAGTGTGCTCATGCAAACCCGCATGGTGTAAGTCAGTCCGTGTGGCCTCCTGATGCAATTGACAGACACAGTGACCACGGATGGGTGAGACTGCTGCTGGCACAGGCATTCTGCTTTCAGTAAGTGTTTTTTAATAATTAGAAGTACTACACTACAAAACATAGACAAAATCTGTAGCATCGTACATGAACCAGTAACATTGCTATTTATTGCCATTATCTAGTATTATGTCCTGTACAGAATTTCACAATGCTACAGTTTTAAGTGCCCAGCAGTGCTGCAGGTTTGTTTATGCCAGCATCACCACAAACTGGTGACTAATACCTAGGACACAATGTTATAGTGGCTACGGTTTCCCTGGTGATAGAAGTTTTTTCAAAAAGTCAAATTTATTGCTGGGTGTAGTGGCACAGGACTGTAATCCCAGTACTTGGGAGGCTGATACAGGAGGTTAGCAGGTTCAAGACCAGTCTCAGCAACTTAGTAATACTCTGAGAAACCTAGCAAGACCCTTTTCAAAACAAATTTTTTTAAAGAATTGTATGTGTAGTTCCGAGGGAGAATGCCAGTGGTACCAATCCCCAGTAACACACACACACACACACACACACACACACACACACCAAAAAAACCCCATCAAGTTTATTGAGTTATAGTTTCCTAAAATAAATGGTATATATTTTAAGCATGTAGTTGGATGAGTTTTTTCAGAACTGGGGAGTTGGTTAATTTTGTGTGTGTGTGTGTGTGTGTGTGTGTGTGTGTGTGTGTGGTACTAGGGATGGAACCCAGGGGCATTCTACCTGTGAGCTACACCCCCAGTCCTATTTATTTTTTATTTGGAAACAGGATTTCACTAAGTTGCAGATGGCCTAAGTTGCTGAGGCTGGCCGTGAACCTGCAATCCTCCTATCTCAGCCTCCTAAGTACTGGGATTTTTTTTTTTTTTTTTGCAGTACTGGAGATTGAACCCAGGGGTATTCTACCTCTGAGCTACCCTCCCAGCCCTATTTTTTATTCTTTATTTTGAAACAGGGTCTCATTAAGTTTCGGAGGGCGTGACCACGTAGCTGAGGCTGGCGACCAACCTGGATCCTCCTGTCTCAGCCTCCCAAGTCCTGGAATTACATGCGTACGCCACCACGCCCAGCAGGGAAGAATATTTCTAAATGTTTTAAATATTTCCAATTCAATGACATGCTTGCAAATGACAAGTAGCTCCATTTGGCTATATCATGAGCCACATGAATTAAAGGCATAAAAGATATGACTGAAAAGTTGGGATTAGGGTTCTCCAGAGTAGCCCTCTAGGTTCATTCTCTCATTCTCACTCTCTCTTTCTCTCAATTATGAGGAATGGTAATGAGCTGGCTCACTTGATTATGGAGACAAAAAAGCCTCATGGATCTGCCATCTGCCATCTAGAGATCCAGGAAAGCCGATGGCGTAATGCACACTGAATCTGAAGGCCTGAGAATCAGGGGAACCAATGATGTAAATCCCAGGCTGGGGCAGAAGATGAGATGAGATATCTGACTCAGCTCAAGCACTCAGAGAAAAAGGGGGCAAATTCCTCCTTCCTCCATCTTTGGTTCTGTTCAGGCGATTCTCAACAGATTAGGTGATGCCCAGCTATTAGGGAGGGCAATCTACTTTCCTGAGTCCACCCATCAAATGTTAGTCTCATGTGGATACACACTAACAAGACACACCCAATGTGTTTAGTGTGGCCTCCCCGTGGCCCACTCAAGAGTGCTGGCCTAGCATGCATGAGGCCCTAGGTTCAATCACACTACTGCAAAAGAAAAAAGAAAAAGTATACACATAAAATAAATGACCCCAGACAACAAGTCAGTTTCTTACCTTTTCTTTTTTTTTTTTTTTTGCGGTACTGGGGATTATACTCAGGGGCGTTCTACTTCCGCGCTACGCCCCCGGCCCTATTTTTTTATACTTTATTTTGAAACCAGGTCTCACGAAGTTGCGGAGGGCCTCACTAAGTAGAAAGAGAGAGAGAGAGAGAGTTCACGCGCGCGCTGCGGCGAGCTGAGGTTGGCCATGAACCCGGATCCTCCGGTCTCCGCCTCCCAAAGTACTGGGATTACAAGCGTGCACCACCACGCCCGGCTTACTTTGTTACCTTTTCTAACAGAGAAGAGTTGCAGATGTGCCATTTCTTGTTGAGGAAAACAAGGTCATTCATAAAAAGCGTTTTGGTGTGTTGAAATATAAATATTAGGTGTGATACTATACATTATAGATTCCAGAGTAAACCAAGCACTGTTTTCTTTGGATTAAATGTTGATTTTTTATTCAGATTACAGATTCTAAGAAGTAAAATGATTAGATCCTTTAGACACAGGTAGATGAATGTGGGCACTGTGAGGTCTGGCTGAGGCCTGGCCGGAGGAGGTTGAGAACAAAAGAACTCCAGCAGTGGCGGGAAAAGTGCTCCTGACCATCCCCCTGCCCCAGCACCATAAATCTACCTGTCCTGGCACCCTGCTAAGACCACCAATGAGAGAAGTCCACAACTGCCCTGCTCTCCCAACCCCCTAATGCCCCATTAAAGGCCCCTAGTCTGTAAGGAAGGGGGCTTTCTGTTGACTCTCGTGGGCTCTCTCCCCGGTCAGCCCCCCTCCCAGGCTTCACTCCATTAAAGAGCCTGTTCTGGTCTGTAGAGCTGTGTATTTTCATTTCCTTCCAATTTCCTAACATTTGGTGCCGAAATCCCGGGAGGGTGACTGGCAGTCAGGGTCCCTTGGCAAAAGAGATTTCTGGCTTGCCACCCTTCAGAACCACCCTCCCCTTTCTCTTTCTTTCTCTCACATGGCTCCAGACCAGAAGGCCATTTTGCCGGTTCCAGATCCAATCGCCCAACACGCACCAGATTTGTTGGTAAGTTTTGCCTTTTCCGCCTCTTGTTGGTACCCAAGAGGTTTCCGAGTAATCCCCCACCGCCTAAAGGCCCACCTGGGACTTCCAGTCCCCCACCGCCCTAAGGCTTTGGGATATCCCTCCAGGTCCCCCACCGCCCTATGGCCCTGGGACCCCTCCTTCAGCCAGAACAGAAGTTTGAGTACGCTTAGCTCTCTGTTTCAGGCCCCTCCCATCTGCTTAGCAGGTGGCTTGTCCGGACTCCGCAGCTTTTTAAAAAATAAGCCACATTTGTCCCTCTGGCACCTGGCTTACCAACCTATGCATTCCCAAATTCCAAAGACAAGACTTAAATACATACATTATCCGGAACTGGCCAAATGACAGGAGGCTTTATTTTCAAGCTTTCTCTCCTCTCCACTCTTGTCCCTTGTTCTGTAAAAAATCGCTTCCTCTGCCATATAATTCAACTGCTCTGCCCCCTGCATAGCTTGTCTCTCGGCTGCCTCTTGGACCCTGCCGGCTTGCTCTGCACGACCAGCCTGGCCACAGCTCCCAGGTTCACTCCCTTTTGGGGGTGCTTGTTAACTTTCCCCTGCTCCATCCCTGCCTCCAGCCCAGACCGGCCCCAGCACCTGGCCCCACACATCTGCATACTCTCTGCCCACCCCCCAGGGCAGCTCTGCCGGTCCCGCCCTCCAGCCGCCACAGCCACTTTGGCCCAGCCCCTTCCTTGAGGGCCTGCTCTTTACACCTAGCTACATCAAAAGCCACCCAGGGGCGTCCTCGGGCTCACCCCCTTCCCCAGTCCCCTGGGCCCTGGCTTTTTTCCTCTTTCCAGCCTCTGGTAAACAAGACAGAGAGACACATCGGTGCCCAGGTGCACAGCCCAAGCCCTGAGATGGCCAGCCCCTCCAGTCCTCTCAACTCTGTCCCCGCACCACCTCCCGGGGAGTCCACACTCCCTGCCCACCGCCCAAACTTGCGCAGCCCCTAGCCTTCTGGTTCCCAAACTTCAGCCTGTGTTGTACAACATTCCCTGTGCCATTTCCTCAGCTACCACCCTGCCCACTCCGCCCACTCTCCCGTACATTTCAGCCCATGGGTCTACGCTCTACGCACCCTGCTTGCACCCCGGTCATACCACCCACCCACTCCCAAACCTCTCCCACAGCCCACCTGCGTGCCCGCCTGTGAACCCACCCGTGGGCTCCAGCCAGCTCTGCTGCCTCAGCCCTGTCAGCCCCCACGTTGGGGCCATGCCCCTTCCCCGTGCCCCTTCCCCCGTCAACCACTATGGACAGCCACTCCCAAACCTTTCCTAGTGGCCTGTCCCTGCCCGTCCTCCCCGCTGCCCAGAGGCCTGGTGCCAGCCCCCAGCCCAAGGCCTTGCTTCCCTGTCAGCCAGCTCAGGTCGCTAAAGCTCTGTGCTCTCATCTCGACAGTCTGGGTTCGGTTCCTGCTTAGGGACCTAACACCAGTAAAAAGTTATACTGCTTTTTCATACTCTTTCCAAGGTAAATAATTCTAGGAAGAAGAACAGAACCGAGTCTGTGCAAGCACCTATGTAAGTGTACAACAAGATATGGCTTTTATTACAGAAAATACAGCCATTTTCATTTTTTGAGCTCATGAAAATTTAATTGGGTAAATACAAAATGTAATTAAAGTTTTAAAATACTCCTGGCTTCTTAGGATTTAAAGTAACATTTCAGCCAATGAAGTGGGCTTCTAAATGGCTTTATTTTGGGGACTTTACTAAAAGACAACAAAGGTTGCTGGAAATATACATTGCTGTGATGACCCTTCTGACCACACTGACAGATAAATACCTGCCATTCCAGAGCCCAAAAAACAGAAGAAAACCCAACAAATAAAAAGATATAAACATGAAGAAATATTATAATAAAGTTAAAAAGAAAAAGATGTTTTTAGGTGGAAAAGAGTTTGTATGTCAAGATTTTTGTTCTAAATGACTGAGTTTTCCCACAGGAAAAAAAAGATGAAAACAAAAAATCAGAGGGTTAAGCAAGTGGTAGAGGGTTAGAGAAAATTACATATGATTTTGTAAAAAATAAGTATATAATAAGGTTGGTTCTCTTTAGATGTGTTGATTATATGTATTCCATCTTTAAAACAATTTGGTTTTCTTAAGACACTGACCTACCTTTGGTAAAGTTTTACAAAACCTATACCTTCCTGCTATAACATCTTAGATATCTGTGTTCCCAAAATGTGGCCTAATTTCGCTATAACCATTTTCCTTCCTAATAGTTCTGTTTTATGTTTTTTCAAAAAAAAAAAAAAGCTATGTAACTGTTCCATCACCTGCAAGACAGCTTAAAAGATCTGGTGTAACTGATCTTCTGGGTACTCAAAAAGCTGAGACCTAGAGAATGATCTGGAAACGAAAGGACTAAGGAAAAACAACCAATGTTTTGGCCCTAGTCCTCCAAGGTCAAATGGAACCCGGGAAATAAATGATGGGACTTCTAAGGGCTTTGTAAATTCTGGGAAGTCACCCAATCCCCCAAATAGGGAGATTGTGAGGACCCCAGAGATGGAGCCAACAACACATACTCTGTAAAAGGAAGGTCAACAGAGAGGAAAATGTCCTCTGTGCTTCAAGTGAAGCCAAGTGGTCACCATGACATGACCTATCCTGGGAGATGATGGAGGTAAAGCCTCACCAAGTCCCTGAGAGTAACCCTGAGAAGCCGTGACTGACCTTAACAACAAAATTGTTAAATAAACACTTGTTTGCTGAACATAGGGCTACTGGCTTGGCCTTGAGTTCCCAGAAAAAACAGTATAACCAGAGGCAAATGTGCTATTTCGGGGGTGACAGAAAGAATCTGTACAAAAGCCATTTATAAAGTACTTCTACCTTTAGACTCGCAAGGAATAAGATATGACACCAATACCCAAAACCTCCCTCCAGTTAAGGCCTTATAAGATGTTGTAAACTAAAAATTGTCATTCTTAAGGTTTTACAGGTCCAGGACCATTGAACTTCTACCAAAAATGAACAACATGATGGGTCTTTTTCAAGCTTTGTGCCACAAAAACTTCGCAGTGTTATATATAATGACTTATGGCCTATTACAGATGGTTGGCTACTTGGCCTCTGACTTAATGTAATCAGTTTTACCTTCTCCATCATTATCAACCCATTCATGGGTCACACACTCCCTACCCTCTGACTGTAATAACAACTTATGTCCCTGGTCTCCAGCTCTTGTTGCAGGATTGTCAGCCACTTTATTGGCCATTCCCAAATTGCTTCAGAAAACATCACCCTAAATACAGCCTCAGTGACCAACCTAACTACCTTAGTGACACAAGTCACCAATGACACTGGACTAAATTTTAAAGATCTTTAGACTCATTGGCGCACATAGTATTAAATCACTGGTTTGCTCTCAATTATCTGTTAACTGATCAAAGAGGAATGTGTGCCATTGCCAATGCTTCCTAATACGTATATATCAACTCTTCAGAAGCAGTTAAAACCAGAATGAAGAACATCCTAAAACGAGCAAGATGGCTAAAAAACCAAATTGCCAAATCTCTGGCACCCCAAATATAAAACAAATTCATAATATATTCCCATCCATTATCTTATGGCTGCTGCCTCTTTTGAATCATTAACCATATCAATGCTCTCATATTTAATCCTTGTTTTCTAAAACTATTAACTAAATTTATCTCTTCTCATTTAGAGGTGATCAAGCTACAAATGGTCCTTCAAATAAAGCCTCATATGAACCTACAGACCCCAGTCTACCATGGCCACCTAGATTGCCCACCTCCGATGGGGTCCTAACTGCTGCTGCCCCACTACGTCCCCTCACAGCCCAAAGAACATCGCCCTGTGTCTCTAATGGCAGTTAGGGTCACCTAATTGGGGGGGGGGATTAAAGAAATAAAAAGTAGACAGGTAGGGCCAGAGATAAAAGAACTTTACTTCCTGAGAGACAACAAATACTAATTTCCAAAACTCTTAAAAAAACTAGACCAGACCAGACCTCCCAAATGTCAAATAATAATAAGATACTCATTTTCCTCATCCTACTCTTTGGGCCATGCATGATCAATCTCATGTCGCAAATAAAAAAAAATCACTAACTGCTCTGTTAATGAAGTTCTTCTCTCGCAGACCAAAGGCCAATACCTCCTCCTCCCAAACCCACAGCACCTCTGAAGACCCTCACAGTGCCTGCAATGCAGCTTCCAGGCCTCAGTCTACCTTCACCCCATTGTCATGCAGCAAGTAGATAGATGGATCCAGCTGCCCATTTCCCAATATGAATATTATAAAACCTCTGGAATGTGGGCACTGTGAGGTCTGGCTGAGGCCTGGCCGGAGGAGGTTGAGAACAAAAGAACTCCAGCAGTGGCGGGAAAAGTGCTCCTGACCATCCCCCTGCCCCAGCACCATAAATCTACCTGTCCTGGCACCCTGCTAAGACCACCAATGAGAGAAGTCCACAACTGCCCTGCTCTCCCAACCCCCTAATGCCCCCAAAAAGGCCCCTAGTCTGTAAGGAAGGGGGCTTTCTGTTGACTCTCGTGGGCTCTCTCCCCAGTCAGCCCCCCCCCCAGGCTTCACTCCATTAAAGAGCCTGTTCTGGTCTGTAGAGCTGTGTATTTTCATTTCCTTCCTATTTCCTAACAATGAACATTTGAATTCAAGTTTCAATTCCAGCATATTATTTCTAGTAATAACATGCTGATGATGAAATTTTACATATCTACAAAGACTTGAAAAGCTTGCTTCATTTGGTTTTAAAAGCCATTCTTTTTCTTACCTATTATCACTCCGGTACCCCTCCAGAATCTACAGCTTCAGTACTGGCAACAAATATCTAATTGTGCAAGATCCAATATCAGCATGACAGTCTTTTGACGATGTTTCACATTTTCAGATTTTACCACACTGAGCCCTGAGCCTTCTCTCTCCAGCCAGTCTGATGTCTATGTCCTCATCATTGTATTTATCTTGACTTTGCTTTATTTGGAATAGAATCAGCTTCAGGCATCACAAAAAACCTCTAACTCGACATCTACAACTGCCTTCAGATGAGAACTGTATGAGAAAGTTCTCTTGTGACAGACTAGAGCAACATCTGTCCCTCCTACCTGAAAACTAATTCCCTGTAAATATATCTTTATCATTAATCTCCTCTGCTTAGGATCCTCCTTAATCCCACATTCCTGGTAGGAATGTATGACAGTTGTCAATTAGTCTACCCTGAGCTCTACATCGACTCTTCCTTGCCCTGTTTGTGGTGCTGGAGCTGGACCCCCTAAACAGTTCTCCTTGGCCAGCTGTGCATGATGATTATCTTCCTAGGTAGAGGGAGCTGGAGGAACCCCAGGAGATAGAGCCCTCCCTTCCTGGTCCTGGGCCTGGCTTCCTTCTGTGATGCTTTTCTCCTGTGCAGGATACCATGTGGCACAACCAAGGAGATTTAGTGGGACCCAAAGGACACGGCAGTTTCCCAACAATTTCTGTTAACCCTCAACTGGATTTTCAGGGTGTTCATAAGCACCTCACTGGTATTAACTTGGGCTGCCATAAAAATTCCACCGATTAGGTGGCTTAAACATGGATATTTGTTTTTTCCAATTCTGGAGACTGAGAAGCGTAAGATCTAGGTACACACCAATTGGTCTCCTGATTACTATTCCCTTCTCACTGTGGAGAGAGAGAGAGAGAGAGAGAGAGAGAGAGAGAGAGAAGCTCTTAGGCATCTCTACTAACAGCGGCTATCAGTTCAGCTCTTAATCCTATGACTTCATTTAATTAAACTGCTTTCTGACTCCAAATACAGCCACACTGGGAAATAGGCTTCCATATATGAATTGGGGGCATATCATCACTGCAGAGACCCATCCTGCCACAGCTGGATTCCAAAGAGTTCAGCAGCATGCTTCCTGCTGGGCCCATGTGAGTAGCTTCTGAGCAGGTTTGCAGGAAGCCCCGCTGCATTCCCAGTGACCCATGGAACCCTGTGTTCAAAATATGACCTTTGAAATTACTACCTGGTTTCAGACGTCTAACTGGACACTGATTGATAAAAAGAGGCATTTCTTTGACGCCTGCTCTTTAGAAACACCAAGTTCACCACTCCATGTAGGTAAGGTGCAGAAAACGTCAGGAAATAGTCACAAGTGCTATAGCATTACATCATCACTTAGCCTTGAAATAAGACAGTGCAATGGAGAGCGAGACACTGCTGGTCAGCCTTGTCTTAGAGAGGCCAGATACTGGTGAATCACTGGCTCTGTAGGTGACAACTGAGAACTGAGCTGATGATCAAGGTGGCAGGGGCAGGGGCAGGACTCCAGGACCAGTCCTCCCATGGCTGTGTCCCCTGTCCCTAGAGGCTTAGCCCTCTGAGGACAAAGACCCTGGGGCAGAGAAAATGACAGGACACACCTAACAGGGACTGAGGAGACCCGGATATGGAAAGTCCTGGAAATACCATCCATGGAACTGCATTGGCTCTGAGAGGGAGGGGTAGAGTCTGGTTGTAGAAGGGTCAGGTCAGGTGCCAGTCCAGTGTGACCGCTGACATCATATCCCTTACAGACCCAGGCAGGATCTCCATGGTGCTGTTTATTGTTCATCTCCTTCTACTAAACAGGTTGCAGTTACAGGGAAAATAATACATAGTGACTACATATTCAATCTCTTATGCATTTATTAAATACCTACTGGGTGCCCTCTACCACATTCTATGAACACTGGCAACAACTCCAGGTCTCTGTCTCAGGGGCTCACAGGCAGTGTCCTGGGTCAGAGTGAGGAGGAAGCTCAGTACTTGTCAGGCAGGCCCGCAGGTCTGTAGCGATTGGGGTCCCCGCCACTCCGGCCAAATCTGTTGGCT
>PVJS01064918.1:0-10111 GCA_004027185.1 Glis glis | reverse complement strand
GAAGTTGCGGAGGGCCTCACTAAGTAGAGAGAGAGAGAGAGTCAGGGAGAGAGAGAGAGAGAGAGAGGGAGAGAGAGAGAGAGAGAGAGAGAGCTGAGGCTGGCCGAGAACCCAGATCCTCAGGTCTCCACCTCCCAAAGTACTGTGATTACAAGCGTGCGCCACCACGCCCAGCTTATTCTTTATTTTGAAACCAGGTCTCACTAAGTTGCGGAGGGCCTCACTAAGTAGCTGAGGCTGGCTGCGAACCTGCGATCCTCCTGTCTCAGCCTCCCAAGTACTGGGATTACAAGTATGTGCCACCACACCCGGCTCTTTTTTAATTTTTATTTTGAAACAGGGTCTGGCTAAGTTGCTGAGGGTTTTGGTAAATTGCCCAGGCTGGCCTTGAACCTGTGATCCTCCTGTCCCATCCTCCTAAGTACTGGGATCACAGGTGTGAGCCACTGTGCCAGGCTTATTTTTTTTAATTTTCATTTTTATTTATTTATTTTTGGTACTGGAGATTGAACCCAGGGGTATTCTACCTCTGAGCTACATCCCCAGCCCTTTTTATTTTTTGTTTGGAAACAGGGTCTCACTACGTTGCTGAGGCTGTCCAAGAACCTTGCAATCCTCCTGTTTCAGCCTCCCAAGTACTGGGATTACAGGCGTGTGCCACCACACCCAGCCTTTGCTTATTTTTTTATTTTTATTTTTATTTTTTTGTGGTACTGGGGATTGAACCCAGGGGCATTCTATCTCCGAGCTACACCCCCAGCCCTATTTTTTATTCTTTATTTTGAAACAGGGTCTCACTAAGTTGCAGAGGCTTCACTAAGCAGCTGAGGCTGGCTGTGAACCTGTGATCCTCCGGTCTCAGCCTCCCAAGTACTGGGATTACAGGCGTGCGCCCCCATGCCTGGCTTAGCCTTTGCTTATTTTGAAGACTGTGGAAGCACCGCCGGTGGATGGAGCATTGGGGGCTGCTTGGGTTAGCAATGGGACAGAGAAATAACGGAGAAGGCGAGAGCACTATGCTCAGAGCCAGGAGGCCAGGGTTCCAGTCTTACATTAGCTCTGTGGCCTCCCCTCTGTGGGCCTCAGTTTCCTCCTGTGTAAAACACAGAACTTCATCTCCTAAGCTTCTGCACGTTATCAAGTGTAGGGGGCGGGTTTCAGAGCCAGGCAGGGCTTTGGAGATCCTTGTGCCCTTTCAGGCTCCTGACTCCGCCTTGTTCAGAACCTCGATGGGCTTTCCTCTGTAGATTGGGGATAGAGTCCCTGCTTCCCAAAGCGCGGGATGAGGTGAGGCTGCAGCGCCCTTGGAAGGGGGCCTGGCACATGGGCTCCACAAGTGGGTACTGCTTTTGCTCTGATCTTGTGTGTGTGTGTGTGTGTGTGTGTGTGTGTGTGTGTGTGTGTCTGGCGATTGAACCCAAGGGCGTTCTACCTCAGCTACATCCCCTGCCCTACTGTATTTTTTATTTTGAAATAGGATCTAGCTAAGTTGCTGAGGGCCTGGCTAAATTGCTAGGACTGATCTAGAACCTGTGATCCTCCTGTCTCAGCCTCTCAAGTACTGGGATTACAGGCGGGCACCACAGCTCCAGGGCCTTGGCGCTGATTTTTAAAATACCTGGCTACAGACTGAGGATGGGCCTGGGATCAGATAGACAGGGAAGGGAGTGGAGGTGTAGGTCTTGCTGGAAGGGGAGGAGAATGTGGCGGGATGGGGAAAGAAAGGCCAAGCAGAATGAAGAACGTGTGTCCGGAGCCGGGACCCCGGGTGAAGAACCAGGACTTGGAGGCCGGCGGGAGGGGGCGGAGCCGGCTGCTGGCCCCGGCCGAGGCCCCGCCCCCAGGAGGCCCCGCCCCAGGCCACGCCCACCAGGCCCCGCGGGCAGGATTTGCCCAGAACCCACTTCAAAGGGTCCCAGGAAGCGCGAGTGAGCCCCAGAGGAAGCGGCGCAGCCTCTAATCCAACTCTGGGGTGGGGGAAGCCCCGCAATTACGGAGGGGTTTCCTCCTGCGCCACCCCCCAAATCCGGGAGCCCACATTTCCGTCCCCCCAGCCTCACCTCAAACCGCCTCATCCTGGAGGCGGGGGAGTCATGGTGCTCAGCAATTTCACCCCAAAAACCTCACCTGGAAAACTGAACATTTAGTCTCACGTTGCGGCTGCAATTGCGGAGTGTGTTCTTTTGAAAAGATGGAGCCCTAGTAACCGCGAGTGCGCGTGTGACCCAGAGATATTTGCTGAGCACCTTCTGTATGCTGGGCACCATTGGGACTGGCAAGATGGAGTAAACAGGGTCTTTGTCCCACAAGGAGCTTCCAGCTTAAAGGGGGGGGGGCGTTATAAAACACTATGAGAGCCGGCCGTGGTGGTGCACGCTTGTAAACCCAGTACTTGGGAGGCTGAGACCCGAGGATCGCAGGTTGGAGGCCAGCCTCAGCAAATAGTGAGACTCTCATTAACCTAGCAAGACCCTGTTTCAAAATAAAAATAAAATAGGGCTGGGGGGAGAGCCAGGCGTGGTGGGGCACACCTGTAAAAGCCGGTACTTGGGAGGCTGAGACAGGAGGATGGTAGGTTTGAGGACAGCCTCAGCATCATAGTGAAACTCTCATCAACCTAGCGAGACCCTGTCTCCAAATAAGAAATAAAATCGGGCTGGGGTGTAGCTCAAAGGTAGAATGCCTCTGGGTTCAATCCCTAGTAACACACACACACACACACACACACACACACACACACACAAAATAGGGCTGGGGGTGTAGCTTGGAGGTAGAATGCCCCTGGGTTCAATTCCCAGTTAAAAAAAAAGTCATGAGAATGGAGTTTGTTATTCGTTCTAGGTGGTTTATTTGACCTGAGAAGTCCAGGTGGCTTTGGCTTTTCAAAAGTGGCTTTTAAGCCGGGTGTGGGGGTGCACGCTTGTAATCCCAGTACTTGGGAGGCAGAGACCGGAGGATCCGGGTTCGCGGCCAGCCTCAGCTACTTAGTGAGGCCCTCCACAACTTCGTGAGACCCGGTTTCAAAATAAAGGATAAAAAATAGGGCTGGGGGTGTAGCTCAGAGGTAGAACGCCCCTGGGTTCAATCCCCGGTACCACACACACACACACACAAAAGTGGCTTTTGGTTGTAAAGGCAGCAATAGCGAAGATGTAATACATTCGCTGGGTGTCAGACGGTGCTAAGGGCATTAGTTATATGATCTCATTTAATCCCAGTGGCCACCCTGGGGGGTGGGAACCATTATTACCATGCCCACTTTACAGGCCACACAGCTGAGGTCATACGGTTACCTACATGGCAGAATCCAGGTCTGTTGGACCTTCCTTCCATCCATCCACTCACCACATGTGTTTTGGGTGCACACTGTAGACCAGGTGCTCTCCTACACTCCGGGGGTCCGTTGTCCAGTGTTCTTCAAGACAGATCTGGAACAGTGAGTTGGTGGCCAGATGCACAGAGCACCCGGGGAGAGGGCACAGCTTGGACAGTGGCATACAGGCATGAAAGTGAATGGCACATGCAAAACAAGAGCAGGCCAACCTGGCTCATCTGGGGCAGGACACACTTACCTCTTCAGTTCCGCCCCTGCCACACACTAGTTGCATAACTTCAAGTGAGTCCCTTCTCTCCGAGCCCCACTTTCTCCATCTGCAAAAATGGGACGATATTAGTTTTTCCTTTCAGGGCTGCTGGGAGGGTTAAATGAGTTCACGTAGATGAAGTGGCTTGGCATATAGCAGACCTTTGAGAAATATGGATTGAAATAGGTGGAGGAAACTGATTCAAAATGTCATCATCAAATGAAAGCCTCTATTGAGTGACTCCTGTATGTTGTAGCCGGTGTCAGGAATGCAAAGGGATGTTAGATTCATCCCCTGCCTCGGGGAACTTTACAGTGTAGTCTGGGAGAAAGATCAGAGGCTCAGGAGGGCAAGAAAGAGTTTAGTTGGTGCCGGGTGTGGTGGCACACGCCTGCAATCAAAGTACTTGGGAGGCTGAGACAGGAGGACCAGCAATGGAGTGAGACCCTGTCTCAAAACAAAAAACATAAAATGGGGCTGAGGGTGTAGCCTGGAGGTAGAGCACCCAGTACCAAAAAAAAAAAAGAAAGAGTTCAGTTGGCTAAGCCCAGCGTGCGCCACCACGCCTGGCTTGAGACCCTTTTTCAAAATAAAAAATAAGCCGGGTGTGGTGGCACATGCTTGTAATCCCAGTTCTTGGGAGGCTGAGACCGGAGGATCCGGGTTCATGGCCAGCCTCAGCTACTTAGTGAGGCCCTCTGCAACTTAGTGAGACCCTGTTTCAAAATAAAGAATAAAAAGTAGGGCTGGGGGCATAGCTCAGAGGTAGAATGCCCCTGGGTTCAATCCCCTGTACCACAAAAAATTTAAAAAAAAATAAATAAAAGATGAAATAGGTCTGGGGGTGTAGCTCAGAGGTAGAATGCCCCTGGGTTCGATCCCCAGTACCACAAAAACAAAACAAAACACCGTCTCTGGGATTACAGGTGTGTGCCATGGCGCCCATCTGTAAGCACTTTACAAGTGTTGGCTACGATGATGATCTTTTCTGATAATATCCAGCTCTTGGCCAGAGGCAGGTGCAGATCAGAGGTGGGGTGGGCGGAACCAAGGCTTCAACGTTCATCGTGATCGATTGTCCACTCGTGCCCAGCCCTCGGCCAAGTCCTAGCAAAGGTGGGCACCTGCACAGGCAGAGGAGGCAGCCATAGGCACGCTCGGGTTCCACCTGTCTGTACCGGAAGCCTCGCCTGCCGCAGTGGCGCTTAGCCCCGAGGGCTCTTTGGGCCCTTTATGGGTAATTCCATCTCCATTAGAGCTGATTATGTCACAATAAATACCACATTTCGATGCCGCTTTCTAAGACTCACTGGAGAACTTTCCTCCTTAGCATCCAGTCACCCATTGCTGGAGACTGTGAGCTGGGACAAGAAGAGAGGAAGGGCGTGTTACCAGGTAGGTGACTAAAGGCCAGGGAGCTTCCCCCACCCTACACCCTCCTGCCACCTCACATACCACCTCTTCCCACAGGCCTCTGCTCACGTCATATTCGGTAGATGAGAACATCCTGCCCAGAGCTCAGTCCCTGGATCCAGAAGGTACTGCCGGGCACGCGGCCCACAGCCTTTGGGCCGGCCTCACCCCAGCATGTGTGTGGGTCCGACCTTTGGGGGCTGTGCATGAAAACTCACACACGCTGTGCAAAGGACCAACCAACACTATTCACGGGGCTTTAGTGCAGCACAGAAATGGCCAACACCTTCATCCACTCAGGAGTTCATTCATTTCACCTGTAATCCCAGGACTTGGGAGGCCGAGACAGGAGGATCACTGGTTCCAGGACAGCCTCAGCAAGTAGTGAGACTCTCATCAACCTAGTGAGACCCTGTTTCAAAATAAAAATTAAAAAAAATAGGACTGGGAGTGTAGCTTGGAGGTAGAATGCCCTTGGGTTCAATCCCCAATACCACCAAAAAAAAAAAACCAAACTTTTTTTGGGGGCGATTTAACCCAGGGGCATTCTACCTCTGAGCTACACCCCCAGCCCTTTAAAAAAAATTTTTTTTGTTTGGAAACAGGGTCTCCCTAGGTTGCTGAGGCTGTCCTTGAACCTGCAGTCCTCCTGTCTCTACCTCCTAAGTGCTAGGATTACAGGCCTGCACCACCATGCCCGGCTTACAAATGGTTTTATGTACAACTTATAGAGTCTTACACAGACCACAGTGTCCCAAACCCGGCGTGTCTAATACAACATGCAGTACACATGTACTGTGTATACACACATGCATACACTCATCTATACACACGCATGTACCCATCCGAGCCCTGTGCACACCGCATGCCCGCCCTCCCCAGATTCGATTCCTCTTAAACTACATGTAACAGTAATAACAGCTGAGATTTAACTAGCACTTTCTGCCATCTAGCCTATGCGGTTTACGTGCATGACCTTATATGATCTTCGCACTAACTCTCCCAAGGAGGTCTTTAGTCTTCTCCACCGAGACACTGAGGCTCAGAGAAGTGAAATGACTTCTCCAAAACCTCCCTGGCCAATTCCACCGCCCTTGTTCTCGACTGCCGCTAAGGATGGCACACTTACAAAGCACATGCAGACACAAATCCTCTCACATCCACACACTCATACGTATGCCCACACATCCAAATTCAAACACATTTTACACACTCACACATACTCTCATATACAAATCCTCCCCAGCCATATACACTCACACACACACACTCATACCCCAACACTTAGGTCCACATATACACACACACTCATATATACATCCATACTTAGATCTACACGTATCCACAATTTCACACTCACGCGCACTCACTCTCAGAAAACCAGGGCTCCCTCCCATCATCCTGATCAAAGGCTTTAATTAACCCAACACCTGTAATTAACCCTTCCTCTCCCCCCCCCCAGGGGAGACGTCTGGACCCGCTTCTCAGGGGCAGGCGCCAAGAAGGGGATGTCCACATCTGGACCTAGGCACCTGAGTTGCCCAGCTAGGCTGCTGGGTGGGCTGGTCTGGGGAGTCCGGGGGGGGGGGGACAGGGTCAGAGATTAGGAGGTGGCAGGGGAACACCAGGCCCCACTGCAGCTGCTCCTTCCACACTGGCCAAATGGTGATGGGAAGCAGGCAGCCGCAGGGGGCCCGCAGTCTGCAGGGCTGAGAGGACATTTCCTGTTGGTTTCCCAGTTTCTTTCAGGAGGGGAAGTGGTGAACTCATGTCTGAGGAACCTTTGGGGTGAGGCCCCTCTAAGGGGCAGGTGGGAGGCAGGTGTCCCCTGAATGTCAAAACTCTCCAACTCATTCTGCCAAGGTCAAGGGATGAGGGGTGCTCTGCACAGCGGCCCCTTGCCCACCCCTCCCCAGTATGGAGCAGTGGATAAGGCAGAGACCCCGCATTCAAATCCTGCTTCCACTACCTGTGAGTTGTGTAATCTTTGGGGCATGTGGCATAAACTTTTTTTTGTTGTTGTTGTACTGAGGATTAAACCCAGGGGCATTACACCTCTGAACTACAGCCCCAGTCTTATTTTATTTCTTATTATGAAACAGGGTCTCGCTAAACTGCTGAGGCTGGCTTCTAACCTGTGATCCTCCTGTCTCAGCCTCCCAAGTACTGGATTACAGGCTTGGGCCACCATGCCTGGCTGGTATAAACTTTTATAGCTTGTTTTCTTTTCTGTAAATTTCCTCTTCTGTAAAGTGAGGTGACACCTGCCTCCCAGGTGAGAATTAAATGAGATAGTGCATGTCTGTTACCCAGAAATGGCAACTCTTACATCACAGTAAGCTTAGAGGCCCTCAAACAGAGATACCCTCCTTCTGGAGCTTCAACGTCTGGTCTGGTCTGGTGCACCCTTCAGGGGTCCCAGCAAGGGGGGCATCTGGCTTATTTCAGGGCTCCTCTCACAAGCCTGCCTCTCGCACCTCCAACCCATTTCTGCCCAGGCTTGAGGCCAACGTTGAGTTCAGTGTCTGAGGGCACAGTGGGGACTGTTCAGCGCGGAACCATCCCCACATTGGGGCTGAGGACCCCCAGCTCAAAGATCCCGGGGGACTAGCGCGTGGGGGCGCTGGCGCTTGGAGGCGTGCAAGCTCGGGAGGGCCTGGGGGGCGCCGGCGAGTCCAGAGCGCCCCAAGGTCCTTCCCAAATCCCTCTGGACTTCCCCTCCCCTTCGCGGTGCCAGCCCCGCCCCTTTAAAGACATTCCTGAGGGCGTGGCTTCGGTGACGTCAGCGCGGGGCATGAATGAACAGGAGCGGGTTCTCACCCAACTTCCATTAAGGACTCGGGCAGGAGGGGCAGAAGTTGCGCGCGGGCAGGCGGGCGGGAGCGGGACACCGAGGCCGGCGTGCGTGCGGGAGCCGGGCACCGGGGATCGGGCGGAGAGCCGGGAGCGCGGCATGGAGCGCCGGGCAGCCAGCGCCGGCCTCGTCCTGCTGTGGGGCTGCGCGTTGGCGGTGGCCGCGGGGGCGCAGGGCAAGGAAGGTGAGTGTGAGCGCCGCGGCGGGACCCTGCCGGGCTCCGGGACCCCGGGATCCCCGCGCCTCCTGGAGCCCCGCGCGCCGGAATGCGCGCAACTTTGGAAACCGACCCGGTGCCGCCCAGTCTCGGCGCGCTGGGGTCGGGAGGGCGCGCGGGCTGCGATCGGGACGAGCCTGGGACCTTAGAGGGGCTACGGGAGGCCGAGGGGCTTGGGCGCGCGGGGCTCGGAGGCCGCCGAGAAGGGGACGCGGCGCGGGCCACGCGGTTGCAGCCGGGGCCGCGGCTTCTGCAACGCGTCCCGGCGGGGGGCGTGGGGGTCCCTTGGAGGAGGGCTGTCTAGGGAGCTTTCCGCGGGCTCAACTTCTTAGTAGCTTGAATTCACTCCACTCACTCGCCCCGATTTCGCGGAGAAGGCATTTTTGTGGAGGCCCTGATTTTGGGGAGGGGGCCCCTGGGCCGGCGGGGAGCCTCCAGTCGTAGCTCCTGCTTCCTGAGACTCTCTGCACGCCCCACTTTGCTTCCAGTCCCAGGAGTGGGCACCGAGAGAGTTTGGGGTCGGTCCGTGCCACGCACTCCCTTCGCTCCTTCCCGAGCCGCACTCGCGGGCTGCGGGACAGATTAGGGGGATCAGAGGAGGACAGGAAGCCAGCCGAGGGTTTGAGCAAGGGGTGACTCAGAACCAGGAAATACGGCAGGTGGGGGCGCGGCCTCCCGAGGTGTGGAGCCGTCACCCCTGAGCCATCAGGGAGCCGGGATATCGGGGCGGGGGACTGAATCACCCACCCCCGCCCCAGCGTTCCCGGAGCCCCTCCGGGCGAGGGGCCGCAGACTTTGACCCGGGCGGGGCGTGGCGGGTGTGTAGACGAGGGTCGCCGAGACCATGGGGGCGTTGCCCCTCGGCGAGGGTCGCTGAGACCCTGGGGGCTCCTGCCCTTGACCGAGGACCTCCCGGTCCACCCTGCCAGGCCGGCTTCGTTTCCAACTGCGGGAACAAGTTTCCCCGCCCGCCGGGGCAGAGCGCGGCTCCCGCGGGCTCCGCCAGGGGGAAGCGGAGGAAATCCTGAGCCGGTGAGAAGTTGCCGGAGCCTCCGCCTTCCAAGCTGGGCTCGGAGGTTTTGATCTTCCATGTTGCGAGGCTAAGAAGCCCGAGCTGGCGTGGGGGGGGGGCAGAGAGTTTTGGGGTTTGCATCCTGTCCTTGGAGCAGCCAAGGACCCTGGCCCCTACTGGGAGCTCTCTTGGGGGGAGTGCGGGGCAGGGATTTCTGCTACCCTCAATGCCCCCCCTTTGGTCCTCCCCCTTCCTAAGGGTCTGTGGTTGGAGAGCAGGGGAGAGACAGCTGGAATCGCTACTGGCCTCTCCAGGGTTGCCACGGGGGTGGGGGGGTATTAGGCGGTTGCTCTGCCCCTCCCCCCCGCCCTGCGGGAAGCCGGAGCCGCCTTTCCCCTGCCCCGTGTGCAGCTCTCCCCAGTTCCCCACGCCCACCCACTATGGGATGGGGGGAAGGGGTGCATATTGCACTGGGTGGGGGAACATTTTTTGCTTGGGTTCCAAGAGTCCCTAAGGTGCTGTGCCTATGTGGGATGGGAGTGTGTGTGTGTGTGGGGGGGTGTCACAGCCCAGCAGGCAGCTGCTGGTTTTATTTCTTTTTTTCTTTTTCTTCTTTTTTTTTTGTACTAGGGATTGAACCCAAGGGGCATTCATTCTACCTCTGAGCTACACCCCTAGCCCTATTTTATTTTATTTTTGCGGTGCTGGGGATTGAACGCAGGGGCATTCTACCCCCGAGCTACACCCCCAGCCCTATTTTTTATTCTTTATTTTGAAACAGGGTCTCACTAAGTTGCGGAGGGCCTCACTAAGTAGCTGAGGCTGGCCGAGAACCCGGATCCTCCGGTCTCAGCCTCCTAAGTACTGGGATTACAAGTGTGCACCACCACGCCCGGCTCCCTATTTTATTTTTTATTTATTTTTGCGGTACCGGGGATTGAACCCAGGGGCGTTTTACCTCTGAGCTACACCCCCGGCCCTATTTTTTATACTTTATTTGAAACCGGGTCTCACGGAGTTGCGGGGGGGGG
>PVJS01064917.1:0-10110 GCA_004027185.1 Glis glis | reverse complement strand
TTTCCATTTTCTTGCAAATGCTGTTATTTTGTTCTTCTTTATTGCTGAGTAGAATTCCATTGTGTGTATTTCCCATAATTTTGTAATCCATTCATCTGTTGATGGACATCTAGGTTGGTTCCATAATTTGGCCACTGTGAATTGTGCTGCTATGAACATGGGTATGCATATATTACTGTTGTTTTCTAGTTTCAATCCCCTTGGTATGATACCCAATAGTGGTATAGCCCGGCCCTATTTTTTATACTTTATTTTGAAACCGGGTCTCACGAAGTTGCAGAGGGCCTCACTAAGGAGAGAGAGAGAGAGAGAGAGAGAGAGAGAGAGAGCTGAGGCTGGCCGCGAACCCGGATCCTCCGGTCTCCGCCTCCCAAAGTACTGGGATTACAAGCGTGCGCCACCATGCCCGGCACAAGATTGAGTCTTCCTTAAAAATCATTCAAGTAGCCCGGCTTGATGGCACATGCCTGTAATCCCAGTACTTGAGAGGCTGAGACAGGAGGATCGCAGGTTCAAGGCCAACCTCAGCAATGTAGCAAGGCCCTCTGCAATTTGGTGAGACCCTGTTTCAAAATAAAAAATTAAATAGGGCTGGAGGTGTAGATGAGAGGTAGAATGCCCCTGGGTTCAATCCTCAGTACCACAAAAAAAGTCAAGTATTACTATATAGAAATTTCAAGTAGACCCCGTGCAATTACATCTATATAACTGTCATAATAACTACTATTGACTGAGTGTTCTTCACATGACAGACTGCACTAGGATCCTGGTGTGTATGACCCCACTAAATTCTTCTGACAACTCTATTATTCCACCTTCCTTCTTTAAGTGAGGGAAGCATATGGAGGGTGACTGCTTTGCCTAAGGTTGCATCACTAAAGGGTGACAGGGTCAAGGTTCAAACCTAGGTCAGTGTGACTCCAAAGCCAATGTTTTTAACATTACGCCACACTGCCTTGGGGTCTTTGGTGTGCATTTTAATTTGTTGAACTGCATCACCCTGCATTTGAAGAGGTTCTGTTCAAATGACTGCCTTGAAATTTTACAGGCAAGGAAGGGAAACCAGCACTCATCTAACAAGTCCATGGCACAGCTGTCCTGCAGCTGTGCTGAAACGAGGGGCAACAAGTGAATCGTGTGTCTGGTAAGGTTAGACGTGCCTCTTTCTTAGACCTGCAGTTTTTAAAAGAAATGAGGAGCCAGGGAGCTAGGAGGGAGAATCTCATTCTAAATTCTACAGGGAGTGTTAAATAAATATGATTAGCCCCATACAGCTTGGCCAAAGTAAGTTTGTTAAAAATTAAAAAAAAAATAAAAACAAAAACTATCCATCACTACCTTCCCTTCTTCACCCAATAAGCACAGAAATCCATGAGCATACACACAAACCCTATTAGTATCATCCTATTTAAACCTTAAATTTTTAATTCTGTTGATTCTCTTTCGAGGAATCCATTCGGCAAACATTTGGCTTCACTTATGTTGCTGTGTTTCTCTGGGGTGGCAGTGCTCAGGCATCTCCCGCAGCACCGACAGTCACGAGGCATCCCAGGATTTACTGCTGAACTGAGATCACGGGATGAAACAACACAGCCACAAGCCACTGGGCATATTTACTGTGGATCATGCTTGGATCCGCTGCACAGGCTGGTATTGTTTACGGTACAAGAAAATGGCTTTCCTTGCTCCACCTCTTTTACTTCTTCACAGTCAACTTTCACTTCCTTGTCTAACCAAGCACCCACTGCATACCAGCCACCATGCCAGATGCTGAGAATCCTATGGTAGGTAAAATAAGCTTACTGCCTGTCTAGAAAGGCAGCAAGCAACACCAAAGAGTGACACGAAGGAGTGATTCACAAGTACTGCGAAAGAACACAAATTGATAATGTTGGTCCGTCCGGGCTGCTATAACAAAAATGCCATGAACTGAGTAACATAAAAAAACAGACATTTCTTTCCCACAATCCTGGAGGCTAGAAACTCTACCAACAAGGCACTGAGAGATTCAGGGTTTGGTGAGGGCTCTCTGCTTCATAGATGTTACTTCTCACTGTGACCTCACATGATCAGAGGGGCAAACAGGCTTCCTCAGCCCCTTTATAGGCAGGAATCCCATTTTACCTTTAGGACCTAATCAATTCCTACCAGCCCAGCCTCTTAAGATTATCAATCGGGAACTAGATTTCAATACATGAATTTTGAGAGAGAGGGACACAAACATTCAGACCAGAGCATTATGCATTTTGGCAGTTGTTTGGTTTTGGTACTGGGGGTTGAACTCAGGGGCGCTCTACCTCCAAGCTATACCCCAGCCCTTTAATTTTATTTATTTTTTTAATTTTGAAATGGGGTCTTGCTAAGTCGCTCAGGCCGGCCTCAAACCTATAATCCTTCTGTCTCAGCCTCCCAAGACCTGGGATTACAGGTGTGCACCACCATGCCTGGCATTTTGGCAGTTTTTAAACATAGCCTCAGCCAGGCGTGGCGGCGCATGCTTGTAATCCCAGTACTTGGGAGGCTGAGACCAGAGGATCCGTGTTCACGGCTAGTCTCAGCTACTTAGTGAGGCCCTCCGCAACTTAGTGAGACCTTGTTTCAAGATAAAGAATAAAAAATAGGGCTGGGGGTATAGCCTGGAGGTAGAATGCCCCTGGTTTCAATCCCCAGTACCACACACACACAAAAAAAAAGGCCTCAAATTCTGATAGTCCTGCCCTGAGAGATGAGGTCTGTGGCCTCTCCCTGTGAATCTAGGCAGGCTTATGACAGCTCCACCAATAGAATATGAAGGGAATGATGCTGTATGACTTAAAGCCCGTCACAAGGTGCCATGCAGCTTCTTGGGGTTTTTTCTTTTTTCTTTTTTTATGGCTGTAACAGTCACTCTGGGAGCCCTGCACCACCCTGGGAGAAGCCTGACTATCCTGCGGCTGCCCTGCTGTGAGGAAGTCTGTGCCCCAGGAAGAAACCACAGGTAGGAGCTGTGGTCAGTGGTCCCAGCTGAGCCTCCTCTTGGAGTCACGCAAGCGCAGACATGAGTGGAGAAGCTCCCTGGTGACTCCAGCCTCCAGCTGTTCACCTCTTCTGAGGGGTGGAGAGATGAGAGTTGTCCTCACGGTGCCTGAATTCCTGACCCACAGAACCCACGATCTTAATGGAATGGCTGTTGACTGACCCCAGGGCATTCTGACACACTTTGCCACATGGAGGTTGATGACCAGAACAAAGGTGCTGCGTGGAATGAGGAGGCTGCCTTGTGCTGGGAAGTCAGGCGAGCGCTCTGCAGGGACGCAACGCTGGCTGAGATCCGAAGGGTGAAGCGACTTCCACCAAGTGGAGAGGAGGGCAAGGCAGGCCGCAGGCACAGGCCAGCAGGCAGGGGAGGGCACACATGAGGGGGAAAGGCTGGCTGGGGAGGCAGGGCCTGCCCATTCAGGACTTTGGTCTCTTCCTGAAGAGCAGTTAGAAGTCCCTTGAAGCATTTCTTTTATTTCCTTTTATTGTGTGTATGTTTTTAATCTATTATCTTATTTTCATCCTTCTTTATTTTATTGACATAAACTTCACATAACATAAAAGTCACTGTTATAGATTAAACAGTGCACCCCCCCAAATACATGTGTTGAAGTCATAACCAGTACCTCAAAATGTGTCTTTATGTGGAAATAGAGTCATTGGAGGTGTAATAAGTTAGGTCCTCAAAGATGGCCCCTAACCCAATATGACTGTTCTGATAAAAAGAGCAAATTTGGGTACAGACAGGCACACGCGGATAACACCACGTGAAGATGAAGAAGGCAGAGACTGGTGCAACGGGTCTACCAGGAATGTGAAAGACTGCCAGCATCACCAGAGGCTGGGGAGAAGCCTGCGACAGAGCCTCCCTCACAGCCCTCGGGACGCACCAACACTTCATCTCAGACTCGTAGCCTCTAGAACTGGAGACAACACATTTCTGTTTATGCCACTCAGTTTGTGGAACTATGTTACGCAGTCCCAGGGAACTAATGCAGCCACCATTCTGGCCATTTTACAATGTGCAATTCAGCAGCTTTTAATATCTTCACAATATAGTAGAGCCACCATCAGTATCTCAATTGTAGAACATTTTCATATTCCAAAAGGAAACCCCATTCCCCCCACCCCTGGACCCTGGAAACCATTCATCTGTTTTCTCTCTCTGTGGATTTGCCTATTCTGGACACTTTACACCAATGGAATCCTATAATATGTGGCCCTTTGTGTAAGGCTTGTCATTTAGCACAGTGTGTTCCGAGTAGATCCACACTGCAGCATGTATCATGACTTCATTCCCTTTTATTCCAGTGTATGGATGGGCAGACCACAATTTGTTTACATATTCATCCATGTTGAATACCTGTTGCTTCCAATTTCTGGCTATCAGGAATAGCTATTGAACATGCATTACCCTTCCTATTTCAAACCTGTTTCCAATACTCTTAGATATACATACCTATGGGTGACAGTGCTGGGTAATTCTTTGTTTAACCTTTCAAGGATCCACCACAATGCTTATCCACAGCGGCTATGCTATATTCACTCCCTGGAGGGCCTAAGGCAAGTGGGGTAAACAGCTGTGCTCTGAAAGAAATCATAGGAATCAGCTTTCGTGAAAGAGCATGCGTTCAGTTTTGGATAGATGCGTTTGACGTGTCTTTTAAAACATTTAAGTAGGCCTGTCAGGTAGGACAGGTCAGCTGGCTCTGGAGTTAAAATTTGAGACTCAGCCATGGGCATGAAAGAGATTCCTCAAGAGAGAAATTTAGAAAAAGAAAGGCTTGACCCAAACTTTAAAGACCTTCAAAAAAGAAAAAACAAATGATGGGGTAGAAGAAAATGAGTCTACAAAATCGGTGGATTAAAAAAGGAAACTGAGCAAATAAGACATTCACCAAACTATAATAAGAAATAGAAGATCTGAAAAGGGTCTAAATTCTGATAGGAACAAACAAGACAAGCACCATTTTGCTTCTTTCTATATTTTCCTCCCCCCACCCTTTTCTTTTTTGGGAGGAGGGTCAGCAATGGTGGACAGGGAGGGTTTCAGTTCCCTCAGTCTGATGTGTAAGAGGTTAAACTACTTGACCTTTCATCAGAACTGGTATATAAATGCTTTTCAGTTTGGACATCAAACCTATCTAACTTAAAATAGTCCTCTCCTCAGGGAAACTGCGTGGAAAGAATCTGGTTATGTTCTTAACAAGTTTCTGTTGTTTCTTCAAAGCAGCTGAAAGCTAGAGAAGACAGTTAGACACCACTTCAAAGTATCACTAAGAAATCAACAGCAATTAAAGCAGAATATTACAATTCTTCTATACCCTCCCCACTGACAAGTGGATATTTAATTACAGAGTCCAATCAAAAGATGAGAATCCTAAGAATAAATCTATAATAATATCCTCTGTCCCATTGCAAAATTACAGTTTGTTCCTCAAAACCCATAGTTCCAGAGATTATAAAACTCTCCTTACATATCAATCAAGAGTATAGCTAATCCTTTCAGGCCTACAATGGGAGGAATTGAATTTTAACTTTGTAATTATGTGAACAAAGGACTCTTGGGATTAAACAAACGATGCCTTTAGAGAAGCACAGGAACCAGTCTTAGCCCAGACCAGAATAGAATTACACTGAGTCACTTTATTTGAATACAACCCACATAGACACACATATAATCCCATATTCATTCTATACTCACATCCTTTGAAAGATTTAATTTTACCAATTGACAGAAGAGATGTCCTCCCCAAGTTTGGAAATCAGTTAAAGGTTAAGTCTATGTCAGTTAAAGGTACTGATATTAGAACACTAAATGATACCTTCTTATGCTTTATATGAAATTTATGAAATTGGTTCCAGTTACATTACCAAATAGAATCATACTGAAAAAAATCATAAAATCATTGTATTAGCTACAATAAGCCACATTTGGTATTTAAAATACATATTATTTCAAATCCTTACAACAACCTGAATAGCAGTTATTATCTCTAATAGACAAAAAGTCTCAGGGTTAAAAGATCCAAATCTTGCCTTTAGTGACACAGATTGAAATACAAACTTAAAAAAAAAACAACCACTTCTAAGACTGCTACAACCACACTATATCATCATAGATCTGTTGTGAAGAGTTTTAGAATGTTATTGCTAGGATGAATGTAAATGCTGCATAAAGATGACAAAAGGTCAAATATGAAAAATGCTGGTTTCCCATATCTTATTAATTACTTGTTAAGTAACGTTTTATTACTAAGAGCTCTATAAGAAGCTATTTGATCTAATTTAGGCTTTTTTTCTGGCAAGGGAGGTACAAAATTTTAGATATGAGGAGTGATATCACATCATTAAAGCAACAGCAAATGTTTTGTAAAGCTATCCCCCCACAGTATGTAAGGAAAAAGTTCTCTTAATCAACACCCCTGCTTCAGAGAATCAGTTTGATGATGGTGCTTGGAGAGACTATAAGAGTAGTAAGTAATGCTAATTACTGCTTAATGAAGTAGAGCCACAACATTAACTTATTAATTTTCACCACATGTCCCTGAAGCAAGTTTGAGCATCCTTCTTTGATAGAGGGAAAGAAAGTCCATGTCACACAAGTGATGGCAACCTACTTCCAGGAAGTGTTGATCATAAATACAAAGGATTGTCACCACACTGAAGACTCTAAATTTCTCTTCCATAGAGGCATTAATGAGCACATTTTCAGACATGACGAGTAACTATCTTCATCCCAAGAAAACAATCACTGAAAATTTGCCGTGTTCCAGAAGGTAAAATATGACTTGAAAGCACTGAAACACAGTAATGATGAGAACAATAATAACAGCAAGGACAGGAGGAGAAAAGGCTAGTAAATTGTTGAGTGCTTATAATACCCCTGACACCATCGCAGTGCCTTATGGGCATTAACTCTTGGGGATGTGACATGCCCAGAATCCCACTGATAGTTCAGATCAGCATTCAGAACCAATTTGGTTCCAGGGCCCATGCACTTCACCATGATATTACCCAGTTAAGCAAGGACTTGTTTCCATGTTTGACCCATGATCACACAGGCAAGGCTGAAGTTACTTCACCAAGGAGAAGAAACAAAAGTCCCTTAACACTATGGCCATAACAGCATTTCTAGAGCCAGAGAGCCAAACCCTTTCCTTCCCCTGAACCTCTGGTGTCATGCCAAGGCCAAGCCAGATCTGGCCCACTCAGCTCTAAATTAGTCACTTGCTATTATCTATCTTTAATGGCTTCATCCAACCTATTCCCTGAATCCAATTTCCTCTTGAAACATTTAATATCTTCTTTGTGAATGAACCCTATTAGTAGCATTTATTGGTTCCTTCTGAAAACCATGTGTTTAGGGGCAAGAAAATAGGATGTCAGAGTATTATGTTCACTTCATAAAATATACATCTTCTCTTCAAAAAAAAAAATAGCCCAGCCTAGTTCTATCTTTCTGTGTCAGATAAGTGTTGAGAGAAAATTTATATTACCACATATTTTTAAGCTGAGTAATATGTTCATAAGAAATAAAGCAATAAAAGTGGAAACACTTCATATCTAAGTATCTCTAAAGGATTTTCCATAACCCAATTATTCACTCATTCCAAAATCACTCTTTACTGTATTTATCAACATGGGCTTCAAGGACCATTCACAGGAGCACCACCTGGGGATGGCTGCTGACAATATAGGTGACACCTAACAAAATCTAGTGTCCCAGTAAAGCAATGTGCATCGCTCACAAACAGCCCAGGTAAGCCTTCCCTGTTGTAAAGTTTGAGAATCTCCGAGTCCCTTTGATGTGCCAAAAAGGATAAACAGTTGTGCAAAGAGCTTATCCCAGCCTCCCTTAATTGTTATCTTCACTTCTACCCTTAACCCTGTCCCCACACATCTGCTATTCTCTATACAACAAAGGGATCCTTTTTAAGCATAAGTCAGATCATATAGCACCCTCTGTTCAAAACTCTCCAGGACTCTCCCTGAGTAGCCACAAGCCTGGAATGATCTCCCCTTACCACCATTCTGGCTGTCTCCTCCCACTCTCAGCCACAGCTACCAGGTGGCCTCCTCCCACACATGACCAGCCTGCCTCCCAACAGCCTCACACTCTGTAGGTTCCCTCTACCTGGACAGATTCTGCTTGGACTGTTATTCCACTACCTTGGGATTCCTGTTCCACCATTACCTTCAGAGAGGCCCTCCGTGGCCTCTCATCAAAGGCCTGTCCCATCCCTTCTCCTGCTTGATTTGACCCCATTTAGCATTCATCACTATCTAACATATTTAGTATTTTACTTATTTATCTTGTCTATTACCCCTGCCAAAATGTAAGCTGCATGAGAGCAGGAATTTTCTTTATCTGTTTCACTCTTAAAAGTACCCCCCACTAAAAATAAATGAATAAATAAATGTTTAAAAAAGTACCCCACTTAGGCCAGGCATGGTGGCACACACCTGTAATCCCAGTACTTCAGAGGTTGAGACAGGAGGATCGCAGGTCCGAGGCCAGCCTCAGCAACTTAGCAAGACCATCAGTAACTTAGTGAGACCTTGTTTCAAAATTTAAAATATAAGTAAAAGGGGACAGGGGTATAGCTCGGAGGTAGAATGTCCCTGGGTTCAATCCCTAGTACCAAAAAAAAAAAGTACCCCGCTTTGGCACATAGTAGAATTCCCACAGTCATCCTCAGTATCCATAGGGAATTGGTTCCCGGACTCCTGAGGATACTTGAAAATCCTCGGATGTTCAAGTCCCTCATATAATATGGTGCAGTATTTGCATATAGTATATGCACACCAAACCATATCCTTTAGATCATCTTGAACACCAAATACAATGTAAATAATTATACTGGCTATACCGTATTGTTTAGGGAATAATGACAAGGAAAAAAATTTGTACATGGTCAGGACAGACACAATTTTCCCCCAAATAGTTTCACCCTGTTGTTGGTTGAGTCCACAAGCAGAACTCATGGATGGCTTGAATGAATGAATATCATATAAATGTTCAAATAAAGGATGTTTGGTTAAGGAAATATCGTAGGAATCTAGAGGAGAGAAAAACCAGCTCCTCCGAGGGCAGCCTACTTCTCCCCATGGAAGGTAGCACAAACTGAATTTTGAAGAATAAAGAACATCCTTTAAGAAAAGGAAAGGATATTCTACCTATCAACTAGCCCACCACCTTCAAAAATGTCACTGTCATGAAAGACAAGGGAAGAATAAGGACCTCATCCAGACTGAGGGAAACTGGAGAGACAGGTCGGCTGGGTGTGCGGCGTGGTCCTGAGCTGGGTCCTTTTGCTAATGAGGCCATTACTGGACAAACCCAAAGGGAGTATATCAGTTAATGTACATAGGAGTTTTTTGGTTTTGTTCTGTTTTGTTTTTGTTTTTTAGTATTCTTGCAACTTTCCTCTAAGTTTGAAATTATTTCAAAGGAAAAAAGGGGGGCTAGAAAATACAAAAGGAACTAGAATAATATGAGCAAATGCCATGCATTAAATAATCTGTGAGTGAAATGACCAGTTAATAAAGCGAGGGAAAATAAGAACTATTTCTTCCAAATGTTCCTATTCCCCTTGCTCCCCCATTCCTCCAAGAAAAATTTTAGGCCTATATCATCTTGGCTTAGGATCAGCCCAAATAAGGTCATTTTTCTTTAAGCACAAATGCAAATAAACCCCCTGGATTACGGTGGAAACACAGCATGCAGCTGAACATTTGTCTGTATAAACACTGTTGTAAATGACATCTCTCTTCTCCCTACAGAGCAGGAGCTTGGCTCCACGAATTGCTGTAACTCAAAACATACTTTTTACATAAAAATAATGATGGGGTTGGAAATAGCAAAAGTAAATCTTTGGACTGGACTGCTGTTGCGAGCCACAGAGAATGATTAAATATAAAACAAGGGGGAAAAAAAGCAATAGCACTAGGTTATAAAGGAACAGATTGACATAGATTTTTTGAAACTGGAAGTTGTAGGCAACATGTCTAGAATTCAGATGCCAGTATTAAGGACTGAACATCCGTCCAAGCATCTACAGCTCCCCTGACAGGTCAAATCTTTTTTTT
>PVJS01064916.1:0-10110 GCA_004027185.1 Glis glis | reverse complement strand
CTGAGGCTGGCCGCGAACCCGGATCCTCCGGTCTCCACCTCCCAAAGTACTGGGATTACAAGCGTGCGCCACCACACCCAGCTAACAAAGCTGATTTCTTAGTTTTGGTATTATACCACAGTGACAGAAATTGTAACAATTAGGTGAAGAGTATTCAAAGACTGTCTATACTATCTTGCAATTCAAGTCTAAAATTATTTCAAAGCAAAAAATTATTTAAAGAAAAAGTAGAATGCTAGATCAAGTAAGCTAGTAAATAAGCCTGACTGACCAATCAGCACTGACTACTTAAAATATCTCTGTCTAGCCTCTATTATTCCCTATAGCACACAGTATAATTCTCATTAAGAGTTAAAAATTTCAGTGTACTTCGATGGAAAATTACATACTAAAATTCTTTTTGAATGTCTTGGTCTTGACATTTTTTGAATGTCTTACCTAGTGAATGGTAAGGATCTAATAAACATTGAAGAAAAAAAAAGTCAGGTGTGATGGTGCACTCCTGTAATCCCAGTACTTGGGAGGCTGAGACAGCAGCGACTCTCAGCTACTTAGTGAGATCCTGTTTCAAAACAAAAGAAAAGGACTTGGGGTAGTGTTCAATCCCCAGTACCCCCCCGCACACACACACACAAAAAAAAGAAAAAAAAATACTGTAATATCCCAAACCGTCAAGCCAGTTTGTATTAGGGTGTTAGGTTTATGAAGGTCTTTTTTCCCCTTTATTTTCAAAATCTTCTGAAATAGGTTATATTTCTTTCACAAAGCTGTATTACTTTTACAATTTAGAAATTAAAAATTTTAAAATATTATTTAAAGCTACCTTTAGTAATATATTGTTAGTCTTTCAGCAGTTAATGAGAGAAAAATAAAGTGTTTCCTGTATGACTTGCCAATTTAAGAATACAGTAGCCTGGTATGGTAGAGCATGCCTGTAATCCCAGTACTCACACACACACACAGCTTTTTTTTTTTTGGTACTGGTGATTGAACCCAGGGGCATTCTACCTGAGCTACACCCCCAGTCCTATTTTTTATTTTGAAACAGGGTCTCACTAAATTGCTGAGGCTGGCCTTGAACCTATGATCCTCTTGTCTTAGCCTCCCAAACACTGGAATTATAAGTACACCACCACACCCAGCACACAAAAAAACTTTGAACTTGAAGAATCCATGAATTTGTTATATATTAGGACTGGTATAACTGTTTACAAGTAAGAGAAAACAAAGTGACAATTTTCTATGCTATCTTTCAATTTTTTAGAACCATTTATGTTTATATTATTATTACTATGACAGATTTTAATCCATTAAAAACTGAAAAATTTCTGCAAAGAATTTACTTAATGTATAAAAACTTACCTGATTTCTCAGACAGAGGAAAAAGTCTAGCCAAAAAGAGTTGAATTCGTCCACAGAAGACTGTATTCTGGGATTTAGATAATCTTCTTAGGAGGTCTAACAATATATGGAAATAAGTGTTACATAGAAAAGATCATCCTATATTTATACAACCATATCTAATTTCTTAACCAAATGGTTACAAATGGTTTTCAAAAGCAATGGTTCTCAAAATGGAGGTAAAAATCATTGTCACGAAAAAGTACTAAAAGTTAAGAACAAAAGTAGTTCAGTGTGGACGAGATAAACTTTACTAAATCTTTCAGATAAACTTTACTAAATCTTTCAGATTTTCATTAAGTTTGCACCTACAAAAGGGACTGTTTAAAGTGAATGATTAGTTTTAATAAATCAGACTGTTACTTAAAAATGGAAATACAAATCTATTTTTAAAATGTTATTACTGGTATTTAATTTAACCACCTGTTGTTCTGACCACATTTACATTTTTAAGAGCAATCATTTATCATTGAATTACTCACCATTGCACATACGTAGTAAATAATTTTTCCCAGCAGAATAGAAAGTATTCTGGAATTAAGACAAATTATTACTATTCTTCAGAAGTTGCCACACCCCTTCAATAACACCCATGTGCACTGAGATTCTACTATTCAGCTTTCACTTTTTTAAGCTAGTAACACTTTCAATGAAATAGAAATATTTCAGAGTAACTATTGTAAACATTTGATAGTATATTCTCAAGTTAATTTTTACTACTCAACCAAGTTTTGAACTTCAAATTTTTCTCCACACATGCTTCTTATTGATTCCCCCAAGAGAGCACAGTGTACTATACTTTTATACGAGCAAACTTTTTGGCAATCAGCAATATTAGAAATATAAGCAAAACACAAAATGAAATAAAACTATTCTCAGAACTCGGATCTATAGAAAGATAAAAGGAAAAGAAACTAAGAGCACTTACAGATTTCCAGGTGGCAACATTTTTTTCCACAAAAGTGAATATTGTGTCACACTGATCCAAAGGAAGACAATCCAAAACATCTCCCAACAACACAAAAGGCGTAGATGCAGTGCAAATACCTTCAAGTGGGGCACAAGCCAGTGTAAGAGTTTAACAAAACTGGAGCGAAACAGCCCAGGAAGAAGAATCCTGAGGAATATCTTCAGTTACTTTGTCACTTATATCAAGGCTCTATAAGGACCAGAAACAGAAGCAACCTAAAAGTCCCCACATGGGACAAATCTAAGTAATTTTTGATATGTGCCTTCAATAATAAAGATAAGGCAATTTTTTATAACACCTATAAAGCATTCACTATATGTCAGGCACACTAAGTGCTATACACAAACTAACTTATTTAATCCTTATAACACTATGAGGTAGATCATATTATCTTCATTTTATAGAATGAAAAAACTGAAACACAAAAAAGTTAAATAACTTATTCAGGATCATAGAGCCAGGAAGTGGCAGGATTCAAAATTGTATGTATATTATGGTTACAAAGTTTTTTTAAAAAAACTAAAACCATATTATCAAAATGATTGGTAGTTTTTTAAAGTAGAGGAATTTTTTTTTTACTTTTTTTTTTTGCGGTACCATGGATTGAACCCAGGGGCGTTCTACCTCCGAGCTACACCCCCGGTCCTATTTTTTATCCTTTATTTTAAAACCGGGTCTCACGAAGTTGCGGAGGGCCTCACTAAGTAGCTGAGGCTGGCCGCGAACCCGGATCCTCTGGTCTCAGCCTCCCAAGTACTGGGATTACAAGCGTGCACCACCACACCTGGCAAAAGTAGAGGAATTATGACTAGTATTTCCCCTTTTTGTCATTTCCAAATGTTTTGTAATGTTCCTAAACTGTCTGTGTGATTTGAAGAGTATCTTCAAAAAAGATAACAAAAAGGTTTGAATTGATTTTAATAATTTAACATTTAAAATAACAGCACCATTTCAGGGAAAAGAATGATAAAGTACAAAGTTACTGCTTGTCTCTAACTACAGAACAGCAACTACTGGGATTACAGTTGTGAGTCACCTTACCCCGTGCATCCAGATTAGAGAGGCATATTCTCTGCCCTTTGTTATAGTATAGTCTGGCCTAAGTTAATTCACATTTAATATTTATAGAATTTATGAAATTATCTGTATTCCACTGCCAAAGACTATGAGTCAGTAGAACTAAACAAAACCTGGGAATCTCATTTAAAATAGACATTGCCTGGTGATTCTGATGAGCTGGCAGGTATAGGAACTGCTGGGTTATAAGATCTCCCAGCACATTCATAGGGTGTGTCCCAGCTTCCAACCAATCTACTTACCTTAGCTTTGGCCACAGATATCCCTCTCTAGTTCCTAAATACCATGCTATGTTCATATTTCCATGGTTTTGTTTATAGTTTTTTCTCCCTAAATAGTCTTCCTTCTCTTTATTACATGGCAACTTTTGACTCGACCTTTCAAAGCATAGAATAAATGTTAGGTCATCTAAAAACAACTCCCTAATATCATTTAGCAGACTGCCTTATCTATGCCTCTAAAGCACGCTGTATGTAAATCTATGGCAGCATTTAGCATATCTTAATTGATCACCTTTGCGATGTAGAGATAGGCATTTTTGTATGTTTTAACCACTAAGTGTCTGACACTGAATAGAAGCTCAATAAATATCCACCAAGTTTAATTAAACATATTTATGGACAATTTGAAAACACGTCACATAAATAACAATCTTTCTCAAGAAGAAATCTGTCCCCCAAATAAAACACAAATGCATTGAAGACTTTATAGTTTAAATTCATAAGTCTTTACCTTTCCCAATTAAAGTAACAGTTCTAAGTTAAAGACTTTGTATAACTTCAAGGGTTAAACAAATCATTAGCCTTATAAGTGTAATATATCAAGTTAGTCAGTGAACTAAGCACACAGTACAAACTTAACAGAAACCAGGAAAGGAACACCACACTGTAGAACTCCTTTAAGTATGCCTAAGAAATGAATGAATGGATGATTAGGCAGCATATATAAAAGTTTAATAGATGAAGTCAGAACTTACGAACTTAAGTGCACAAAGCGGCTTGCTGCAAACACTAGGAGACAACTTGTGTGGGGGGCAGGGGGGACGGGGGATTGAATTCAGGGGTGTTCTACCTCTGAGCTACACCCCCATAGCCCTATTTTTTTTATTTTGAAACAGGGTCTCACTAAGTTGCTGAGGCTGGCCTTGAACCTGTAATCCTCCTGTCTCAGCCTCCCAAGTACTGGGATTATGGGCATGCGCCACCACACCTAGATGGGAGACCACTTTTACCTTATGTTCCAGTTTTTGCAGGAATACATATCATGATGTGAATAATGCTTTATAGATTAAAAGGCAGTTTTCACATATATTATCTGAACTAATCAAACGAGTATTTTACCAAGTTGGTTAAAGAATGCTAATGAGTTATTTTTCATTTCTTTCTGGAAATATTTAATGAGCTCCTATTATGTGCTAGGCATTGTGTACTTACTAGTGCCTTGTTTAAATTTCTTCAAACTATCCTATACTGCCCCATTGTAATACTCCTCTGCCTCATTTTCCTGCCAGCAGTCTCTCCCAGTCTGACTACTCTTCCACAGCTGCTCTCCACAGCATGGCACACAAAGCTCTACAAATGACCCCAACCCATCCCTCCTGCTCCTTTCCTTTCTCATCACTCTCATTATTCCCTCACCCTCCTGCTCCACAGCTCTCTAGTTCTCCACGCTGAACTTGGATTTTGTATAACTACTCCCTTCTCTGTTTCTGACAAGCTCATCACCTCTCACATTCCGGCTCTCATGGTACTTTTTTTTTTTGTGATACTGGGGACTGAACCCAGGGGCATTCTACCTCTGAGCTACACCCCCAGCCCTATTTATTTTATTTTATTTTTTTGGCTGTACTGGGGATCGAACCCAGGGGCATTCTACCTCTGGGCTACACTCCCAGCCCTATTTTTTATTCTTTATTTGGAAACAGGGTCTCACTAAGTTGCAGAGGACGTCACTAAGTAGCTGAGGCTGGCTGCGAACCTGGATCCTCTGGTCTCAGCCTCCCAAGTACTGGGATTATAAGCGGGCACCAGCACACCAGGCTTCTATTTATTTTATTTATTTATTTATATATATATATAAATATAAATATTTATATATATATATTTTATTTATATATATTATATTTTTTATATATTTATTTTTTTATATATTTATTTTTTATATATTATATATATATATATATATATATATATATATTTTTTTTTTTTTGCGGTACTGGAGATTGAACCCAGGGACATTCTACCTCTGTGCTACACCCCCAGCCCTATTTTTTATTTTTTTATTCTTTATTTTGAAACAGGGTCTCACTAAGTTGTGGAGGGCCTAACTCAGTAGCTGCGATCCTCTGGTCTCAGCCTCCCAAGGACTGGGATTACAAACATGCGCCACCATGCCCGGCTTCATGTTACTTTCCTTTCTAAAACTTCTCCCGATTCCTCTAGATGCTGACAATTAGAGTCATTTTTACTTCATTTCCACCCAACCATACTACTTACATTACATTATGACATTCACAGTTTCCTCCATCACTCACTAGATCCAGAGGTGGACAACATGCGTTATTCACCACTGAGCCTCTGAGTCCCAGCTCAGTACCAAGCACATAGCAGATGCTCAGTAAATATTTACTGAATGAAACAACCAGAGAACAAAGAAAGTGCCAAAATATGCACTGCACAATAGAGATGAGAAAAAAGTGTGATTTCATTTGATTGGGACAAATTCTTTGCAAAGGTGGGAGTCAGGCAGAACTTGAAGCATGAACAAAATGGGGAGAAGCTTTAAATAAAACATGCTTAAGATAATTAAATAGCAAAACAAAACAACTTACCTTCGGTCACTCCCCCAATAGCAAGAGAAATAATGGCTAAAACGTTTTCACATGATGAATGATTTATCTATTAACAGAGGAGAAACAATTAAATTTAGGGAGAAGAGTTCAGACTCATTTGGTAACAATAAAAACATGTCTTTTGACTAAGTTGACTGTCACAAATATGGAATAAAATATTTCTTATAGAAGATAAAGTTATTTTCTAGGATGAAAATACAAAAAAAAATTGAACAGTAACATACAGAATGAATAATTCTAAAAAGATGTCGAGTAAGCAATAAGCAGCTGACTCACTCCAAACTTAATGGTCTCAGGAAAATGGCGGCTCAGCTATAAGACTATGAGCTAACCAAGCACAGAAATGCTGAGGCCAGAACTCAATCAACGACACAGGGCAAGAGCAGGGCCGGGTGGAATATTAATCCTGCTGAATCAATAAGTCTGAGGAAGGGTCTGACAGCAGAGAGATAGTGCTTAGGTACTTAATAACCATACTAAATAGCTGCTAGAAGAGACTCTAGCTCTTGGGAACCCAACCTTTGCTTGATTAAGAACAAACTTTTGGAAATTTTCCTTTCATTTGGGAGCCCCATTAATGTCAAATAAACTCAGATCCTTCATGGTTAGATTAAATTTCTCCACTGAGGTTGGAGGCCTTATTTACATATGCTTACTGAGGAGGATGTCACAGAAAAAAAGAGGGCACGGAATCCTGGCTCCTAAGGTGAGAATCCTCGGACAAGATCTTTTATGCCACTACAGAACCTGCCCCTGTTTACACAACAAAAGGACAGAATTTACCTACAATCGCTCCAGTTCTCGCTAAGACAGAATGTCAACTTCTCTGATGAACAATCCCTTAAATTACACCTGTGTTATCAAAATCTTTTACTATGACAAAACTGTTATACTATCAAGTCAGCTTTTACAAGGCAGTAAACCCACACTAGGAGAAAACAATCATGCTTAAGTACTCATTCTAAGATCAAAAACAACTTTCTAATAATATGGTTTATTAATTTGCTAGCAAAATATAAGCAATGAATGAAGGAGAAACATACTTACAATTTCTTCCTCTAGAACGCCTCTGAAAGCTTGGTCAAGGGTACATTTTTTTTCATTTTCACTATTAAAAACAAAAGACACCCTCATTTTTTAAGCAGCTCAGGGTAAGAATAAATATTCAGGCAGGTATTCTTCATGGACAGTAACACCTTACCTGCCAGGTAACTGGCTGAAGGTACACAGCAATGGCTTGATATTTTTGTTGTTCAAGGCCTCTCTGGTAGATTTCTAGAAAAATAAAAATGACAAATAACTGGAGTTTGCTTATTGTTCACTGAAAAACAAACCACTCATCAATTGTATGTCTTCTTTTTTTGTGGTACTGGGGATTGAACCCAGGGGCATTCTACCTCTGAGCTATACGCCCTATTTTTTGTTCTTTATTTTGAAACAGGGTCTCACTAAGTTGTGGAGGGCCTCACTAAGTAGCTGAGGCTGGCCATGAACCCAGATCCTCTGGTCTCAGCCTCCCAAATACTGGAATTACAAGAGTGTGCCACCACGCTGGGCTCAACTGTATGCCTTTATAATTAAATCTTTTGCCCTGGAAAAACTTCCTACCACTCATTTTCTCAGTAATCCTTATCTCAAATGCCACTTAATGATACGAGATCCTCACCGTTTTTTTTTTTTTAATTTTATTTGCGGTACTGGGGATGGCGCATGCTTGTAATTCCAGTACTTGGGAGCCTGAGACAGGTTCGTGGGATTGTAGGTTCTTGGCCAGCGTCACCTACTTAGTGAGGCCCTCCGCAACTTAGTGAGGCCCTGTTTCAAAATAAAGAATAAAATAGGGCTGGGGGTGTAGCTCAGAGGTAGAATGCCCCTGGGTTCCATCCCTAGTAGCACAAAAAAAAAAAAAAAATTTTCCTAATGGCTCCTTACAGGTTTTGAAGTTTCACAGCTATGTCAAGATCCTGATAATGTTATCGCATTCAATCTACCCAACCTTATTTCCCATTACTCTCTACCACATACCCTCCACTAAAGTCTGGCCATGTTTCCATCACTTCCAATCAAGCTCATTCTCATGCATTCACACATTTATGCTGTTCTTCCCATTTGCTCATCCAAATCCTATCCACCCTTCCAAACCCATCGTGTAGGCCTGTAATACCATTACATGGGGGGGCTGAGACAGGAGGATTGCAGGTTCGAGGCTAGCCTTAGCAAATGAGCAAGACCCTGTCTGGGGGTGTAGCTCTGAGGTAAAATGCTCTTGGGTTCAGCCTCCAGTACCAAAAATGGGCGGGGGTGCGGATGTAACTCAAGTGGTAGAGAGCCCCTGGGTTCAATCCCCAGTAAACACACACACACACACACACACAAATTGTCAATCTGGTATCACTATAACTACCTAAACACAGTTAAATATCTGAGTAGTTGGATCATGCCTCGAAATATTCATGCAAATGGTAGAGACGAATACAGCCAAATGACTTACAAGTGTTCTTCATATATACGTTGCCGTGGTGGGCAACATAAATGACAGTGGGTCTGAAGTCAGAAAAACTAGCAAAGTCAGTCACTTAACTTTTTTAGGATCTCAGTTTCTATCTCATGTACCAGGTATAGTAAACTTAGCCCATTCTAGTGTTATTCTAATAGTTTAATGAACTAACATGAAAGTGCCCTGCAAGCGTTTCTCAAAGCTCAAACTACCCTTTCTCGTTAGGCCAGAACAAAAGAGCAGCTGATAACCCTTCCCAGGGAGATCTGTCTTTTCCCGCTTAGGCGTTCCTGACCGAGCTCTTAGGATGAGAAATCTTAGGATCTCTTAGGATGAGGGTTAAAGGGCAGTTAACTGGCTGCTGGAACAACAACCTGGCCGCCTAGGCGGCGGGGCGGGAATTCGCTCTCCGGGCAGAAACCCTGGCCGCCTTCCCCGGCTAAGCAAGGGACGAGCTGGACCTGGCCGGAGGTAGACTGCAGGTGAGCTCTCCACGCGGGGCACAAGGCGTCCAGGGCCTGGGGTCCAGGGGCACGCGGACAGGCGCGAGGAGGCGGACAGCAAAGGACCCACGGGAGAGGAAGGCAGTGCGTCTTCCCTGCCTCGCACCCCCGGACCGGGCCGGGAGCGGACGCCGTGGCATTCACCCTTCCGCACGCTTCACTCCAGGAAAAAATGTAATCTCAGGGAGAGGGAGGGAAAGGGCAGCGCTCGGCCCAGGCCGCACCCTCCGCCGGCAGCTCACCGTAAACCGCGTCCGCGCCTCGGACAAACTGAAGAGCGGCGGCGTCGGAGACATCTTCCCGGTCGCGCGTGCCCGCCGCGGCGCTGCGGCGCCGGTTGATGACGTCACGGGAGCAACGAGAGGGCCGGCTCCGGGCGCGGCTAGAGAGGCCTGCGGCGAGGAGCGGGGCCTCCCTCGGGGGGCGGGGCCCGGCGGCGCCCTGTAAAGCCTGTGTGCTTCTGCGGGTGTTGGGAAGGCGGGCGAAGGGCGCGCCACCCATTTTCCTATTAGTGCAGGGTGTTGTACTCCTACCTGTCTCTTTTAGTGGAGACCTACATGTGTTAGCAAATTTAATTGATTCCAGGTAAAGAGAATAATAATAAACACTACTTATATTGCCTTACATTCCACGCTCTGGTCACTATTTCATTATTTTCAACCGCCCTTGAAATAGGTGTTATTTTCATTTCAGAGAAGAAGAGTGACGCCGGGCGTGGTGGCGCACGCTTGTGATCCCAGTACTTGGGACACTGAGACAGGAAGATCGCAGGTTCGCGGCCAGCCTCAGCCACTTAGTGAAACCCTGTTTC
>PVJS01064915.1:0-10110 GCA_004027185.1 Glis glis | reverse complement strand
GCCGGGCGTGGTGGCGCATGCTTGTAATCCCAGTACTTTGGGAGGCGGAGACCGGAGGATCTGGGTTCGCGGCCAGCCTCAGCTCTCTCTCTCTCTCTCCCTGTCTCTCTCTCTCTCTCTCTCTCTCTCTCTCTCTACCTAGTGAGGCCCTCCACAACTTCATGAGACCCGGTTTCAAAATAAAGTATAAAAAAATAGGGCCGGGGGTGTAGCGCGGCGGTAGAACGCCCCTGCGTTCAACCCCCGGTACCACAAAAAAAAAAAATATGTTAAAAAATAAATAAATAAAATGCTTCATGTTTTCAAAAAATAAATAAAATAAAATAAAATAAAAATAGAGCTGGGGTGTAGCTTGGAGATAGAATGTCTCCGGTTCAATCCTCAGTATCAGTACCACAATCAATCAATCAATCAATCAATATACAATCTATATACTAATGACTCTCAAAGGTATATAACCAGTCTGGAACCCCTCCTTGAATTCCAGATTTCTATATCCAATTGCCTTGCTGACATTTTCACTTGAAAAGCTAATAATCTTCTTAAAATAACATGTCCTAAGTCTTGGTTTTTCTTCCAAAAGCTACTTTTCCCCAAGTTTCTCTTAATAAATAGCAAATCTGTTCTTGTAATTACTCAGGCTAAATATCTGCAAAGCATCTTTGATTCCTACCTTTTATTCACATGCCACATCCAAGAACAAATCCTATAAGATCTAACTCTACAATAAATCCAATGGTTAGACAAGAGGAATCTAATTCAAGAGGCCACACAGCAAAGTGATTGTAGTTAATAATGATATATTGTATTCTTGGAAAATGTAGAGTGAATGTTGTGTGTTCACACCACAAAAACAGGAAGTGTATGAGGTGATGAATTTCTTCACTACCTAGATTTAACCATTCTATGATGTATACTACTTAAAACATCATGTTGTACACAATAAAAACATTCTATCTGGCAAATTAAATAATAAATGAATAATTTAAAAATAAATCACGTCAGCTGGATGTGGTGGCACATGCCTGTAATCACATACTTGGGAAGCTGAGACAGGAGGATTGCAAGTGTTAAAGTGGCCAGCTTTGCCACTTTAACAAGACCCCATTTCAAAAATAAATAATAAAATAAGGATGGGGTCTAGCTCAGAAGTAGAGCTATACCCTGGGTTCAATCCTAAAATGCCAGAAAAATTAATTAATGAATTAAGTCCATTACAGACCACTTCTCACTGTTCCATTGCCCCATCCCTAGTTGAGGCCAGCATCGCCCTTCACATGGACTTAACCACTTAACAGGTCACTTTGGCTTCACATTTACCTCTACTACAACCTTCTCCATATAGCAATAGAACATTCCTTTTAAAACAGAAGCCAGAGCATGTTGTCCCTTTGCTCAGCCCTCCAAGTGCTCCTCATATCATTCAGAATAAAATCCCAACCCTTCCTAAGGCATCCAAAGCCATGCCCAAGCTTTCCCCTGCTACCTTGTTTGCTCTATCTTCTACTCCTCTGTCCCACTCACTAGCCCTCTTGCTGGCCATCAAATTTGCTCCTACCTGTGTACCTCCTGTCCTCTCTGCCCCTACATGTCCCTCACCCCATTCAGGGCTCCAACCACACCACAGAAAACAACATCCCCCATCCCTCTTTCACTCCTTACATGGTTTTATTTCCTGCTAGCATCTATCACCTGATATAGCATATATTTGTTTTTTAGTCGACATTTTCTGTCTTCCTCCACCAGACTGAGCTTAACAAGAGCAGAGACTCAGTCTGTCATACGTACTACCATGTTAGCTGCCTAGTACAATGCCTAGTACATCGTAGATAATAAGTATGTGTTCAATATCTAAATGGAAGGAGGCAGAAGTATGGGATCCAAGTGGAGAGGTTGGCCTCAGAAAGTGGAAGGCACAGCTCTTCTTGCAGAATAAGAAGCATTGTCAAGAGCCAGGCGTGGAGGTACATGCTTGTAATCCCAGCACTTGGAAGGCTGAGAAAGGAGGATCGCCGGTTCATGGCCAGCCTCAGCTACTTAGTGAGGCCCTCTGTCAATAAGAATGAGAAACATAATTCTGAGAGGTGGGGCCCAGGCATTAGTTTATCATGAAAGCCCCAATGGACAGGATCAAGAAGTTCTGTGCAAGGGGAAGCTGGGCTTTCTACAATAACCACATGCACAATCCTAGCCCACCCAACAGGGTGCAAACCAGGACAGAGGATGGAAAACTTTGGTCCTGTAAATAAAGAGAACAATCTGTTGAGGGTGGGCCCTATGCCAGGGGATGTGACTGATGCTGCCTACTTGCTTCCCTGATTTGACAGACTGCTAAAACAACAATCCCGGTGTATGCACTTATTTTTTTTAATAATATAGAGTAAACGCTGCACTTGTATCAGGCTCTCACTAGAAGCATCACATACATTCACTCATTTAATATGAATGACACGCCCATGAAGTAGGTACAGCTTTTATCCCTATTTTATGCATAAAGAAACTGAGACTCATTAAGTGGATTGCCCAAGGTCATGAAACTAGAAAAAGGCAGAGCTATAACACTAATCCAGTTCTGACCCACTCCAGAGCCCATGCTCTGAACTGGTCTGTCTCATAACTCCACTCCATTACCCGGATTGAAATCCTCCACCTTCAGGAGCCTCCTCCTACAGCTCCAAGGAGGGCTGCTGTCCCAGCACCACCTCCCCAGAGTCCGGGTACTTCCTCACAAGACTCACACACAGCTGCCCAATATCCATTGCTTACCTTAAATCTTTTCCTTGTACCTACAGGTATAGATTTCTCTTCTACCTTCAATGCACAGTAACTTCTGATAAAGGGTCTGAGTTACCAAAATCCTAATGCAAATGAGAACTGACCCTTAAAAAGCCATGCAATCAACACAAGACTTTAAAACAAAGATTTTGAATTGTCATTTCCATGGCTTCAGCAATTACCTCCCAAAAAAGAAAACTTCAGAGAAACAAGTTAAATAGAAATATATGAACTAACCAAATCAGCCTTTATTACTGGCATCATATTTCAATGTGTCATTACTTACTTGAGAGTGGGTGGTTGTTTTTTTTTTTATTTTTCATACATTAGGTCTTGGGTCCTTTCTGCCACAAGTACTTTCAGGTGTTTGCTGTGCTTCTCCATCTAAGTATTCATTACAAAGAGAAACTACTTCCCAGGAACACTTTGTTCCCTGTGTTTGCTCTCTGACTCTTTGAAAGATTCTAGGTGGCAGGGGAATTTCTATAGCGGGCCTCCTGGGCTTGTAATTATGAGACCCTTGCGATCCAATAACCATACCAGCTGAGTGTTCCTTGTGAGGAGATGCCCCACTGAGTCTTGTCCTGAATGCTCCAGCAGATCCATACCTGAATGTGTGAATTTCAGCTGGCTACCTGTGTGCAGTCAATGGGGACTGGGAAGTCACCCAAGCTTAGCAGATGTCCACCAGACTAATTTTGTTGTGGTTCGTCTTGTATTAAAGCTTCTTTATATGCTCAAATGTAGGCCTTTGAGATGGGTTGCTTTTCCTGCACCTCCTAATAAACTGCAATGATCAAAAATAACAATCATGCACTGGTTTACTGATATTCTGAATGGAATTGCAGAACTGAACAATTTGGAAATCATCTAGTCCCAGGTTTCTCTTTTTTAACCTTATTCCCACTAGCTAAGAAGATTTGAATGAGCTTTACTTTCAGTAGCTTAAATGACTAAATCAATACATGTGGTTTTTGTTCATTTTACAATATAAAATTTGATTTAAAAATCCAATATGAAGCTGGGCACTGTGGCCCATGCCTATAATCCCAGAACTCAGGAGGCTGAGACAGGAGGCTCACAAGTTCAATGCCAGAATGCAGTAACTTAACAATGCCCTGTTTCAAAATAAAAAATTGAAAAGGTTTGGGGGTATAGCTCAGAGGCAGAACACCCCTGTGTTCAATCCTCAGTGCCAAAAAATCTTATATGATGTGATTTTACAGGGGACCATCTAGCTATGCATGCCCCCTTGGACTCACTAATATAGTATCCTTTTTTATTTTAGAGATACAGAAACTAATTTTTAAAAAGGTAAAGAAACTAAGAGTCAGAGCTACTAGAATGCCAGAGGTCTGGGGATATAAACTCAACAGGGTAATTAATGTCAAGGCTGGAGCTAGACCACAGGACTTTGTAAAATCACTGACTGGTCTTTTCTACTCTGTCACTTTCCCACCAACTGTATTTAACCCTTCTACAGTCAAAATTCTCATTTTGTGTTTTAGTAAATTGATTCCTATCAATTATACAAATTATCGCAAGCCCATAACACAGCTTATCTGCAGCTGGAGCATACTACATATGAAATGCTTGCTTTGTTTCATCACCATCATTCATCACTTTGTCATCGTGTTTTTAGGGCAGAGCCCAGGATTCTTCCAGGCCTTCTCTATGTATTTTCCCTCAGGTTCATTTTCATCTATGGCTACATCATAGGTGTACAGTGGTGGTCCCCAAATTCCTACCTCCATCTGAGCCTCCTTCCCAAACTCCTAACAAATATTCCAATTGCCTACTGAATCAGAAAAATGCCAAGAAGTTTTTACTTGAAGCAACAGCTTACTCTTGTTGATAAACCTCTTTCTAGGACATAACCACGAGCTCATGGTTAGTCAATGTGATGGCTTCATAGCATTCATCAAGTTCCCTCTCCTTCTTCACCCCCTCGCCTTTGCATATTCTGAAGGACAAGGATCGCACTTCTCAGGCTTCCCTGCAAGCAATTCCTCAAGGGAGAGACACAGAAATGCTTCTTAGGACAAGGCTCTTCATTCTGTGGGAGGGGAGTGGAGGAAATGAAGAAAAAGAGAAACAGTTTAGCATTAGAAATAAAACAGAAGCATGTACCCAGCTTCTCCACAGCAAAAAAAAAAAAAATGCATAATTTAACCCCTCTGAAAGTTGCTCTTACCTTTAATGATCATTCATTCAACTAACATTTACTGAACACCTATTATGTCAATCAAGTTCTAGGCCCTAGAGCTTCAGCAAGGAGCAAAAAGAAAGTGTCTGCCCTTGAGAGGGTTCTAGTCCAGAAGAGGGAGATAGACATAAAACCACCAGGCATATATAATCTCAGTTGTTGATAAGAAACAGAAGAACAGGGTGCAGGTAAGTGAGTCTGTCTCAGTGATGGACCATGGAATCTGAACCAAGTGAGGAAAAGGGGACATTGGAGGGAGCGAGGGCAGATCAATAAATTGGACATCCCTGTCTGTTACATTGGTGGAATTGGGAGACTAAAGGGAATTTGCTAGAAAAATTAGAGATGGAGTTCAATGACTTGATATGATGGCACTGAGATTGTGAAAGGGATCCAGTCATGGGTGTTGTTCTCTCAGTTGTGACACAGAAATGAGTAGCTGAGGCAGAGTGAACGACAAGATCGTGAGAGAAGATGAGGTCAAAGAACCAATGGGCCAAGTGGACATTGAGATTGCCCAAAATTATAATGGAAGTAGTATCAGAGAAACAGGAATCCTCGAGCTGAATTTATACCTTTCCACCAGAGAACTAAATGGGAGTCAGAGGATGAGCTAGAATCTTAAACAAGTCTTTTCATCTCTATGGGTCTCAGTGGCCTCATCCAAAAATTAAATGGCACAAATAAATGATTGATAAGGTGACTTCCAGCTCATAGTTTTAGTTAGATTCTCCCAAAGGAAAAGCTGAGATTGTCAGTTCAACCCCCAGGCCTCCCCCTGCCAGGTAAAAAGGGTCAAATTAGCAAGCATATCAGTTTATCTGTTAAACGGCCTTTAGAATTACACAGTGAGTTAGGCCTCCCCTTAATGAGAGCTGCTCCAGAGTCTTTCCTAAGTGCTTTAATTAACCATGAAGGAAAGAAAATTTAATTCTGCAACCAATACCTGTCTTTCTCCTCTTTCTGCCATGTCATTTCCACCATTTGAGAGCTGACTGTTCTCCTTTCTGATCAAGTATGACTTATTCAAGTTGGTACCTAAGAATCTGCACCAATGAGCCACTCCTAGATATCCAGGCATTCCGATGGACTTTGACAATGCTGGCAAGCCCCTTCTCCCATTGCCCCCCAAAATCCCCACCCGCTGGCCCCCATACTCAGCTCAGTCCTATGGGGGACAAAGTGATGTTACCCTCAGCCCCAACATAGACTAGTTCCATAAAGAAATGACCTCACTCATCTGCACTTGTCTGGAAAAGTCCATTTTCAGATACAAATGACAAATGGTGACTCCTATGAGCCAATGCTCAAGAGGAGTGGTAGTTTTTCATTCAGTTTTGTTTTCAGTCTCTGTGAGACCACAAATAAATTGCAAGGTATTGTTGAAAATTAATTTACTTAAACATATATTAAAGCTAAATGTAACCAGATAACTGGGAAAAAAGGGAACGTGTATGAACCCAAATAGTGTTTCACTTTATTGGCATAAAGTGAATTCTCCATTAGTCAAAATTTCATATTTTCTCTGATTGGAGAGTTGATGCAGCTTTCACCATTATATAAATATAACTCTTTGCATTTATTTAAAAGCCCAAAATCAGTTAGTAATGTCTGATTGTTTTGGATGAAACTTCCACAGCTCTTAATTTATCTGTTAAATGACATTCAGAAGCACATGAAACTAATGGTTAACATGCACTGTTCTCAATGGTTTTACTTTTCTTTTTTGCGGTACTGGGGATTGAACCCAGGGGCATTCTACCTCTGAGCTACACCCCCAGCCCTATTTTTTATTCTTTATTTTGAAACAGGGTCTCACCAAGTTGCTCACTAAGTAGCTGATGCTGGCCACGAACCTGTAATCTTCCTGACTTAGCCCCCTTAGCTAAGTTAGGAGGCATCCGAGCATGTAGGAGTCTTGGCCACTATCCAAGGCTTGAGCCTACCTACAAATCTAGGAGTAGAGAACATAATGAGGAAAAGACACTGGCCTGTTTGTGCATCCTGACCCTTGGTGGACAGCACTCTTGAAGTCCCTAAAAGTTGTGCCATTTTATTTAATTACTATATATAAACCATCAACTAGTTGCAATACTGCTGGAAGCCGGGATGATGTTCATGATGTTCTCTCCACTTTACTGAAGAAGCTACAGATAATATTTGCCTGTTGTCACATAGTTAATATACTTGTTGCTCATATGCTGTCTATCTATATTATCCTCTCTGAAACATACAGGAACAAACCAGACACAACATCAACTCTGGCTAGGGTAGAGCATGCTGTTGACCGCTGAGCAATGGAGAAACAGACTCCCTGATGGTTCACTTGAAGATATGTTTGAGTCTCACTGAGACTGGGTTACTTTGGGTGGCAATCTCCAACAAAACAATGGCATAGCTGCAAAAAGATGACAGATCACTTTGATGGGAAATGTCTCATCTAGAGCAAATAATTCATACATCTTGCTCTTGTTCAATGAAAGCAAAACCCCTGTTTGCAGAGACAGTCGAGACATTGCTTCAAGTTCAGCCATACACACACTTGTGAATCCTACAAGGTCATAATTACCCAGAAAGATCTGATTCACTTGTATATTTGTCACGTTTTAAAATAAATTTAAATATTCACAGACTTGTCTATAATTATAGACTAGAAGCTATTTTTCATGTTTACATTGCTTATAGCCTAGTGAATACTAGGCTATAGATATTGACATCAATCTGAACTCTTATTAATTATACTCAGTGAGAGATGTTGGAAATAACTTTTCCCAATTATTTGCCTGTCAAATTTCATGGCAGTGTTATGTACTCATATATGGATATTTCTAGCACTTCCAAAGTTTCTTTTTTTCCTTTTTTGTGGTACTAGGGATTGAAACACAGGGGCATTCTACCTTTGAGCTACACCTCCAGCCCTAATTTTTTTTTTTTTGCAGTACCGGGGATTGAACCCATGGGTGTTCTACCTCCGAGCTATACCCCCGGCCCTATTTTTTATACTTTATTTTGAAACTGGGTCTCAAGAAGTTGCGGAGGGCCTCACTAAGTAGAGAGAGAGTGACGCAATCCTGGAACTCCGACCGGCGGAGTCCAGGAAAGAAGACACACAGATGTCCGTTTTCTGATGGTGCAGCTTCCAGCTTCTTCTCTTTATTCTCCCAGCACGCACGCTTATATCCAGCAAAAAAAACCCTCCCTCAACGTCCCATCAGCCATCATCTAATTACATCTCTCTCACGCCATGCACATTCAAGCTAAACTTCTCCTCATTGGCTCTTAAGCAGCAGGCACGCTCTACTACGCAATGGACGTGCGCCAAGCACGTGCGCCTCTCAACTGCACATGCGCTAGGTCTGGTAAACAAGCGCAGGTCACAGGACCTGGCAGCCAGCCACGGTGCCATCTTGACTGGCTCAACCGAGCCCAGATTCCTACATCTCCCCCTTTTTGTTTTATTAGAACAATATGAGGCTTGTGACCGTGCCTGTCTTAGGTTGCCATCAATCATCCATCATCCTTACCCATCATCAGCTCAGCAACATCATGGTTGCCTGCCTGTCTTAGGTTGGTATGAGGATGTGATGATCTTACCCGTCTTTGACTACCGGTCCATCATACTAAGCCACACGGCGGGAGAACTACCAGCCTCTAGCGCTGCCATTGCTTGCATCAACATACGCTGCTGAGCAGAGGTTTGCCTTTTCATTCACAACATGCATCCAACCATCAATCCACAAGCCAACAAAGCCAGCAACAAAAGGAATCCCCAAAAAGCCATTCCCCCCCAGTCTTTGAGAAAACCAACAGCTCCTCTAATGGTGTCCATCCATTGTTGTACCGAAGCAATCTTGACTCTGGTGCTATTCACAGCTACTATAAGTTGGGGGGCCTTGTTCATCTTCCTTTCTTGCCTTCGCCGGCCTTGTCAGGCGCTCTGGCACCCAGATAGGCTGTTCCTGATCCTGGGGAAAAACACAAACTGCCCCTCATGTCCATGTTAATACAGGGTCTGGCCCTCGCCACGCCCCTGTAAGCACATCCTTCCACAGAACTGAAACATGGCCTAAAGCCTTTATTCTGCTATGCCGTTCAGCCGCAGAATGACCTTCAGAATCCAGTTGTAAAAAATTTAAAATAAAAAGAATGAGATTAAGTTTATCCTTAGGAGATTTCCATTGGGTCCCTATTCCCCCTTTTTGTTTTATTAGAGCACATTTTATGTTGTGATTGGCTCTTTCCATTATTCCCTGCCCTTGAGGATTGTAGGGTAGTCCATGGGTGAGTTTAATACCCATATGCTCACAAAAATGATGAAATTGTTGGGATGTATACGCAGGACCATTATTTGTTTTAAATTGGCTAGGAATTCCCCAGGCAGCAAAAGCCTGTAAGCAATGAGAAATCACATGTTGGGCTTTTTCACCAGCATGAGCAGAGGCAAAAATAACTCCAGAACACGTATCCACAGACACGTGGACATATTTAAGGGTCCCAAATTCATTAACATGAGTGACATCCATCTGCCAAATTTGCAGAGGCTTAAGGCCTCGAGGGTTCACCCCTACCCCGCGTTGGGGTAATAGAGGCAAGCATTGAGCACATTTAAGAACAACATCTTGTGCTTGCTCTCTGGTAATTTTAAATTTAAGCCGAAGTGTATTAGCATTCACATGAAACTTATTATGAAAATCAGCAGCTAATTGGACAGGTGTTGAGGCTAAAAAGGCAAAAATTGTTCGTGTATGAAAATCTGCCATAGCATTCCCTTCAGCTATTGGACCCGGAAGTCCAGTGTGAGCACGAATGTGGATTATGCTAAAAGGCTGTTTTCGCTCCCAAATTAGATGTTGCACAGATTGAAGTAGGTGAACAATGGTGGAAGAGGCTTTAATGTGTCCCACATTTTCCAATACTCGGATAGCTTGTGCTACGTAATGACTATCTGATATTAAATTAAAAGGCACTTGCTGAAATTCTATAAACACTTGTAGTACAGCACTTAACTCCACAGCTTGGGCAGAGGTACATGGGAATATATAACCTCTCGGCTCCTGCCCCTCAACATAAATGACCCCCGTCCCTCCTTTGGACCCATCTGTGAATATATTCATCGCCCCTGCTATTGG
>PVJS01064914.1:0-10110 GCA_004027185.1 Glis glis | reverse complement strand
CAATATGTACATGTGAAAATATACCAACATCATTCTTGATACTTCATATGGGTGGGGGGAGGCGGGGGGGACACTAAGAGCTGTGTGCATGTATGTTAACATCAAATAGATATTCATTGTGATATAAGACTCCAATGCACCAATAAAAGCACATTAAAAAAAAAAGAAGGTTGGGACTTGCCAGGAAAGGATAGAATGCTTCAGAAAGGAACTGCAAAGTGGGGGACAGCAGCATTGTCCTCAGAAGTAAACAGTGAGCAGCAAGGAAATGATGGAAAAGTGAGGGAATATGAAAGGGAGAGGAAGGAGGACTGCCTATGGGCTGCAGAGAGGAAGGAAGCCAGGATGGGTGTTTGCTGTCAGGGAGTTAACCACAGGAGGCTCTTTCAGTCCATCCCCTTCCTGAGTTTAGCATCTACCTTTGCAGTCACACTTCTTTCAGCATGCACCAGCACCCAAAAGGCAACATGCGTTCTTCCTCCAAACAAACCTCCTCTCTGGCTTCATGCTTCTTGCCTGTGGTTTTACCACTCTCTTAGTCATTGTTATATTTGACTATTGTTATGGTTAGACATAGAATGTCCCCTGAAGAACTTATTTATAAATTTACTGGGTGGTAACCTAGGCAGCTGGGGTGTGCCTGGAGAAGGTGGGTCCCTGAGGATGTGGCCTTAGTGGCTGTGCTTTTGTCTTTGAATCCCCTTGCTTGTTGGCTCGTTTGTTTCCAGCCTCCATGATGTGAGAGCAGAGCCCTTGCTCTCTCTTATCTCTCTGTTTCCCACCGCCATTCCCTGAGATCCACAGACCCCAGCCTCACATGGGCTGAACCTGGAGTCTCCAAAAACCTGTGAGCAAATAAATCTTCCTTCCTCTATGATGTGTGGTCGGTTGTTTTGGATTATAGCAGTTTCCCTTCTGGTAACTGAATCTTAAAGGCATTGACCCTCTGAAATATTTTACACCTCCCCTCCCTTTCCTCCTCTCCTCCTTTCCCACTGGTCTCATTCAAAGTCTAATGAGTGCTCAACTGAACAACCATAGGTGAATCTTAAGTTTGCTCCTTTGGTCTTCCCTTCCTTCTCCAATCTATCTAGCACAACACTTCCAAGTGATTCTTCCTAAAGCATAGTTATCAACACATTACAACCTCAGACAAAACAATGCAGTCTTCACTGACTCTCCAGCTCCGGAATAAACATGGTGCCTTAGCTTAGCATTACACCCTTCCAATAGGCCCCATGGGCTTTCCAGATTTAGTTTTCCTTGTTTATTCTCTTCCATAACTCTTCTCCAATTTTGAGGTATCTTTAATAATTATTCAAAACATAAAATTATTTGGCTATATAAAATCTAATAATTACTATAATCACCTTCAGTTGCAATGGCCATGTGCATTAAATTTCACCTTTAGAAGATAATTATACAAGTTCTTGTAGAAGCAGGGCAACAATAGTTCTCAATTCTTTGTGACCTGGTCACTCTTTCACATTTGCCAAAGCCTCTGGCACTGCATTATGGTTTTCATCACAACCTTAAGTTTTGCCATATCCCTGGGTGATTTCAACATCCAAGAGCATGACCCGCCCAATGCCTGGCTGCCAGTTCCTCCACCTGCTCATCTTCAACAACAGCCTCCTCCATTCCACCTCAGCCCCCTACTCTCAGATCACAAGCTGGACCGTGGTATAATATTTCCAATCCAAAGTTACTAAAATGAAGCTCTCCTAAAACCTGTTTTCTCTTCTGTTTGTTCATCTAGTTTCCATGGAATGCCCTTTTACAAGCATTTGAAGCCTACTCTATCCTCAGACCTCTCCCCAAATTCATGTCAACATTTCTGCCCTGGATAGTCTAGCTCTTTCCTATCCATAGGTTCCCAAAGTCAGCAATATTGCTTACTGGAACCATCCAGGGAGGTGGTGGTCTTGGGTGCAATTGGTGGGCACTGAATAAAAATTAGTGGGCTGATAAAGTGCGCAGGGGGGACACTGAGTGATTTTATTTTCTGAAAAGGGTATAGTAAGCCAATACATTTGGGGATCCGTGTATCTAGATTCATCTCACTCACTATTGCTCTTTGCTTTTTTCACTCCAACTGTATTGACTTCTTTCTATGCTTTGAATGTGTTTTGTTCTGTGTTCCCTCCCTGCCATAAGGCCTGGCTTATGCCATTTCCTCCTCCTGAAATGACACTTCCTTCCTCTTTTCCTAGTTTACATTCACTTTTATTTGTCCTTTGCTTAGCTATCACTTCTCTAGGTAAGACTTCTCTGACATTAATGATTCCCTACCTTGTGCTTTCATACACCGTATACCTTTCTTGCACAGACTCACCATATGCAGTTCTACATTTGTTTATGTAAATATGTGATTAATAATATTCTGTGTGTGTGTGCTGCTGGCGAATGAATCCAGGGGCATTCTACCTCTGAGATACATCCCTAGCCCTTTTTATTTTGTGTTTTGAAATAGGGTCTCACTAGATTACTGAAAGTATTGCTACATTGCTGACACTATCCTCAAACATGTGATCCTCCTGTCTCAGCCTCCTGAGTACTGGGATTATAGGTGTGTACAACCATGCCCAGGGATTAATAATCTTAATAGAGTGAAAACTCTACGGAGGTAGATAGCATATCTGTCTTTTCTTATCATAAGCTACCTGAAATATTTCTGGTATGTAGAAGATGATCAAAAAATAGATGTTGAATGAGTGAAATGGTTATGAACTTGAGGATGGTTATAATAAGAGCAGGAAAAGGCTCACTACTGGGAGCACAAAGGGTGTTCAGCTTAGAGTATGGTGAGCATGATGGAATGCTGAGAAGGGGCCCAAACAGACTGTGTAACCACAACATCCTATTTCATCCATGAGAAAAAAAAATGTTAAGAAGATTTATAGGAAAAAACATGGTTTCTGGTGTTAAGATACCTGATATTCTGTGGTTAATAAAGAGGGGATGAAACTATTAAGCAAATATTGCTGGAAATCTGTCTGCCTTCAGTGGGCATGTGTATACAAGGTAAAGCATGATGTTCAGGGTAAACATCAACAGGATAATTCTTCACCACTTAACTGCAAGAACCCAAGGGCTACAAATAAGACTGACATATAGACAAGTGCAGAGGCCTGGGGATGGCCTCTCAGCGACTATACTAAGACCTGCCTCAGGAGGTCACAGTATATTCTGGTCACCACAGGAATTTTGTTCACAGAAGCAGAATGACTACCCAGAGGAAAGGCAGCAGACAGGCTTCAGATGAATCACTGAATTAGATGACACAGAAAATCTCTTCCAAGTATGAGTGTCAATGAGGCTAAACAAGCCATTAGTAATTCAGTGCCAGGTGTGCAGGGAATTATGTGTGTGTGTATTCAGGTGTGCACAGAATCAGTGCTTCTGCTGGCATTCCAAAGATTTGTTCTCTACCCATTGGGATGGATTATTAAAATTTCCTTTTGTTGTAAATGTGGAGATAAACTTATTCAATATATAAATTATTTCTTTTATTGACTTTTGTATAAAAATGTTTGCTAAATTTTTACACACACATATACATATATATGTATATATGTTCACACATGCATACACACACAAACACACACACACACACACAAACACAACCATCACCAAGCTCAAGATGCAAAACATTTCCAATACCCCACAAAGCAGCCTTTTCCTGAGTTAATACCCATGCCTTGAGGTAATGGCTATTCTGGCTTCTATTACCATGGATTAGTTTCATCTCTTTTATACTTCCTATCCATAGAAATATAAAATGTGTGTTCTTTTGCGTTGCTCTTTTGTTCCCCATTACACCTGCCTCATTTATCCATGTACATATGACAGTAGCTCATTCATTTCATCGTAATGTTGCATTCAGGTATATGAGTATCCCACACTTTATCCGTTTATCCGTTCTAGTATGGGTTTACAAATATCCGTTCTAGTATCCGTTTACAAATATGGGTTTACAAATATCCGTTCTAGTATCCGTTTATCCGTTCTAGTATGGGTGGAAAATGGATTATTTCCAGTTTGGGGCTACTATGAGGAAAGCTGCTATGAACATTCTCATATAACTGTTAGTGGGCATAAGCACTTGTTTCTGTCGAGTATATACCTGGATATGGGGCTGCTCGTCTGCTTGTTTGTTTGGCTCTGGTAAATTCCTCAAGTTTTCCAAGGCAGCTGAGCCAATTTACACTCCCAGCAGAACTATATGAAAGTTCAAAGTAATGCATTTATTTATCTACCTGTTTATTTATTTATGTGACTTGTCAAGGTGTACTTTCTAATTATATTTTCTTGACCACATTTAAAGCCATTAAAGTTAGCTTCAGGTCATTCAATGCTTTTTATAACTTGAAGCTCAGAAGAGTTTTGTGATTTGTCTGTATTCTCACTACAAAGCAGTCATGTTCTCAAGCCAAGAAAGGACAAATTTTGTCAACAGAACATCAAAACACTTGAAATAAAAAAAAGTGAAACAGCAAGTTGGGTTTGTATGGTTTTCATCCATGGCACATCAAATAACTCATTAGATGGACATTTTCCTTTTACTCAGCTATTAAACTGGTATTTCTTTCATCAAATTTCACTGTGAAAAAATAATGCATACTCACTGAAGATTCTGTCCCACCTCTGAAATATTTGTTAGAATTGTTGGAAACCAAAAATGTTTTCAATACGGTTACAGTGAATATGTTTTTAATGTTACGGTAGATAATTTTCCACTCTATTATTCATTTTTATTACCTATTATTGATAATTCCCCCAATATGTTTAACATTTTCCAGATGCTCCCATGTAGAAATTATGATTGTCTCCCTGATATAAAATTCAAACATGTTCCACTAAAATTCAAGTATATTCCACCAATATAAAGATATGACTTGCTCTGCCAGTATAACTGTCCTTTTTGGAGTCAGAAACAACAGGTCAGCTTTTGTTTTTAACTTTAAAATGAGACTCTGCTTATATTTATAGATTACTCTATTGTAGAAAGGCATCTGGTAATACCTTAATCAATAAAGATATAATAATGATAAAAAATTTCTAAGGTGTTCCTAATTAAAAAATATTAAAAATCAAGCCGGGCGTGGTGGCGCACGCTTGTAATCCCAGTACTTTGGGAGGCGGAGACCGGAGGATCCGGGTTCGCGGCCAGCCTCAGCTCTCTCCCTGTCTCTCTCTCTCTCTCTCTCTCTCTCTCTCTCTCTCTCTGTCTCCTTAGTGAGGCCCTCCACAACTTCATGAGACCCGATTTCAAAATAAAGTATAAAAAATAGGGCCGGGGGCGTAGCACGGAGGTAGAACGCCCCTGCGTTCAATCCCCGGTACCACAAAAAAAAATATTAAAAATCAAATTGAATGTAATATCAGGTGGATTTAAGTCATGTTTGAAAACTTTAACTCTATCTACCACTTACAGTCTGCCCAGGATATTCCTCTCTTGAATTTTCCCTGAACACCTCTTTAGACCTGTCACCAGGACTCAGTTTTAACTGTGGATGTCTTTCTAGTAGTTATACTAAGAGACCAATGTCCAGGCCAAGCTCAGGGATCTAAAAGTATGATTTATGCACTAAAACCTTTTATTCTGAGTTTGACAATGTATTCTGTAGTGGTTTTATTTACTTCAAAGGGTTGGAATCCATACCCCCACCCCACCTAGCAGGGCACTTGACATAAAGCTATAAAAAATAGTAGCAATTTTATGGAATCATAAATCCTTGTGTGCACTGCATGTACTTAGAAAGTTGTTGGCCTACTAACAAGTCTATCAGGTGACTATAAGCACCAAATTGGAGATAGAAGCAGTAATTTAAAAAAAATCAAATTCCCTTGAATTCTGTACATTAAATTGACATCCACTTTTAAGCCTTCTTTTCTTGCCAAGTTCTTAATAAGGAAAGTTTGGGGCTATTTTATTATTGCTGTTATTGTTACTACTCACGCACAAACTCAAATAAAAATATTATGAAGTTATCAAATATGGGACTTTCAGTATTGGTAGAAACCTCTGACTGTCCAAAATGAGAAGGATGATCACCAGACAGATCAGAGTGTTGACATTATTTGAATAGGGATTGTCACCTTTGACTATCAATGCTAAATTACACTTCACAATTTTTTTAGTAATTATAATCATATTTTTCCATCTTAGCACATAAGTTCTGTAGTGGGAGCCAAAGGGACATGAAATAAGTATACTTTTTGAGCTCAGGTGAAAAGAGATACGTTTATTTTGTTTTGTTTTGTTTTGTTTTGTTCATTCTTCAGCAATCACTCCTGAACACACAGCCCTCTTTTCTGGGAGTGGAGGAAGGAATGAAGGTTATTCACAGAGGGTGTGGTAGGCACAGGGAAGTATAGGACAATAAATGCATTTTTTTTCTTTTTATCTCAGAACTCTTTTTGTCAATCCCTCCCCCAGGCCTCCTTCCAGCCCGCAGAAACAATTCTGATGGCACGATGAAATCAAATTACTTGAGAGAAATGAGCTGAAGGAGCCTCACCGTTAAGCAATTGCCAGAGCAGCCACTCAGACAATCCTGGCTCAGGCCGAGTTTCACAAAAGATAAAACAGGTGAAGTAATAAGAGTGACACTGGCCCTGGTAACTGCAGTGAGCATGGCAGCAGAATGCTAAAAAGCGTGTCTCTGGCTTCCCTTTGGAGTGCAGAGGCTACCATAGTAGGCAAGAGGAGGAGTCCAAGCCTGTCATTAAGAGAGTGGAGTGTTAGCTGTTGTTTAAAAGGACAAGGTGGGTCTGGTGACATGAGTATATATGATGACAGGGCATTTAATAAGCTGAATCATCATGGCAGATACATCTCTCACCTGAGGGTTCCTACTGCTGGCCAGAGCTCACTCGGCCTCATGTAAGGCAGGTCCAAAGGGTCAGAAATCAAGGCCCTCTGCAAATGTCCCTCATGCCTCAGGTGGGAAAATGTTGAGGAGCATGCCACAAATCTCCTAGAGTTACTAATGGGATTATGCTGTCATTGTTCATAGTGGCATATTCCTTGACTTTGCACTTTTTATTTGCTTCCTTTTCTTGTCTGTCTCTCTTCCCAACTCACTTTTTTGGAATCATCTCCCAAATTTACTATTGCACCAAAACCCCTACCTCTACATCTGCTTGTGGGGGTAGCCAAACTATGAGAGCAATCAAAATGTGTTAATGCACCTGAGAAAACAAGGTCTTCTCTTGATAGCATCGTTTACCCAGTCGTTTGTAGTTGCAATCTCTAGCATATGCACCATAGAGAAATATTTATAAATTAGCTAATGAACTGGGGGAAAAACAGTTGGGGAGCTCAATGGCTGTCATCTTGAAATTACAGTAATATTTTTACTTTAGAGAGTAGAGAGATCATATAGGCCAGGCCCACTAGACAGCAATCTTGGAATAACAGTAAACCACTGTTGCTGCTGCTACTGTTGCTGATTCTGCTAACATTTATTGAGGAATTATTATGTGCATTATTATTTTCATTTTATTAAGCATTTATATGTATTATCTCATCTAATCATCACAACAATACAATGGAAAGAAGGAAAAACAAGAAGGAAGAGGAGTTGGCCTAAGGATGAACAGCAGCTTTGGGGTATTGAGGGAGTGGAACAAAGATAATTAATTTTTATTTTTATTAAATACTGCCAAGAGGTGTGCAAAGGGTAGTCTGACTTTGTCATGCAAGCCTCAGTAAACTCAGTATCACTCACTAATGTAGTCTGGGCTTGTGTCCAGTTGAAGAGGAGGCAATGTACTGCATGTGGCCATGGGTGGGTCTGTGGTGGGAGCCCATGCTGTTTTCAGGAGACTAGATACCTCTGGCTCTGAAAAAACAGTTCAAACTCTCAAAACTCCCTTCAAGATGTATATAATCATTCCCATTTTACAGAAGGGAAAAAGTAGCTCTCAGAAAACCCAGGCAAGGGAGCCGGGCGTGGTGGCGCACGCTTGTAATCCCAGTACTTTTGGAGGCGGAGACCGGAGGATCCGAGTTCGTGGCCAGCCTCAGCTCTCCCTCTCTCTCCCTCTCTCTCTCTCTCTCTCTCTCTCTCTCTCTCCTTAGTGAGGCCCTCCGCAACTTCGTGAGACCTGGTTTCAAAACAAAGCATAAAAAAAAATAGGGCCGGGGGTAGCGTGGAGGTAGAATGTCCCTGCGTTCAATCCCCAGTACCACACACACACAAAAAAGAAAACCCAGGCAAGGGGCAGGGTCAGTACACAAGCCTGGGTCTGCCTGATCTCCCTCCATATCCCCCCTAGCCTGGGGCGTGGCATGCTTTGGTCCTCACAACTCTATAGAATGAATAGAACATTCCATACACCTTCTATGCCAGAGAATCCAGTCCAGCTGCTATAATATGTCAACCTCCAAGGAAAGGAAACTAAAGTGGAAACCCCTGTGGGCAGGGAGATTGTTAGCATGCCCAGCACAGGGCCTCCCCCAAGCCACACCCAGTGGAGCCAGGAACCTGGTGTGCTGCACCCTCCTCAGGGGACAGCACCCGTTCTACCACCTAACTTCTTCCCTGCAGAGCAAGTGTTGGGGTCCAGAGTCCCTCTTCCCATGCTCTGGAAATGCAGAAAAGCTGGCGTTCATTCATTCATTCTGGACATGATTAGAACCTATAAATGTGAAGCCCATTGACTCTCACTAGGACTTCTGTGACATACCTTTCCCCATGGCCCTGCCTGGACCCTTACTTTATCTTATTCAACTTAGTGCTGACTTCCCTTGAAGGACCTCTAAAATTAGTCATGATATAAAAAGGAGAAGGGAAATGTTAAACTTCTTATCATCTTAATCTCTTCAGACCTATTCCTTCATTTCACTTGACATGGTGTGTGCCAAAAGCAAATGACATGCTGTAAATTCTATAATATTCAGCCTCAGACTTGAGTTACTTTTGCTTTCATCTACTTGAAAAGTTGTGAGCCACGAAGTTTTCCTTTCAAGTTGTCTTTCCTCTGCTCTGCAAAACAGGTATGAATGAACTGCATTTTTATGGGACACAAGGTTACAATCTATACAAGCTTCATCAACTTTTCAAAGTTATGAGCTCCAGTCTCTATTTCTAAGCATATTTTTAAAATCATCTTTTGCCTAAGGAATTGCAATAATGACCAGAGAAATGGCTCGTGAAACAAATTCTATTCTGTGCAAGCTGTTCCTACCACCCCTGGATAAGTCTCCTGAGAAAGTAGATGAAAGATCTCATAGAATCTTCTGGAATGGGATTTCTTAAAAACTATTTTTAAAAGAACAGTTTATCCTACCAGGGTAATCAAGGGAGTTCATTGAGGATATCAAATCTAAGTAGAAAAAACTTACATTGGGATTGACTGAGAGATGAAATACAGCTTACACTCTTAGAACTGTGGCATTTAATGGTACACAGTCTTGGTACACAGAAATATTTTTAAACAGAAAGCTCACCATGTCATGTCCATGCGAGGAGCTCCCCATGGCTTCCTCCGCACTTATGACCAAAATCCAAACTCCTCACTTTGGCTTAGAGAGCCCTCTTAGCTTCCCTTATTAGTATTTGAAATGATATAGGTCCATGTGCTTGGTTACCATGTGTCCACAGTGGTGGAATATGAGCTCCATGAGTGATAATCCTGTCTATCTTGTTCACCTTTTTACTTCAGAGATCAAAACAAAACAGGTCCTCCACAAGGATCATATTTGGTCCTTATTTTGGAACATGGAGACAATGCAACTTGTCCAGTGTCCTGTGAGGCTGCCTAGCATCCTACATTGATTATGTACCATCTGAGGCCTACGAAAATCAGCCCTCACACTGGAGGGCATGGAAGGACCTCTGTGCTTCTCTCTGGTGCCTGCTGGCCTAGGCACCCGATGCATGTGACCTTGATACAACCTACGAACATGACCTGGGAGAACGAAAACTTCAGGTCCTAACAAATGACTCTTGGACTCTGTTCCCTCAGGATGGGACACAGTATAAGATCTCTTTCAAGGACAGGCCAGCATACAGGGTCTCTTAGCTTTATTTGTCACTGACTCCCAGGTATGCAAGCCACTTCTGTTTCAGGAAACTTTTTTTTTTTTTTTTTTTTTTT
>PVJS01064913.1:0-10110 GCA_004027185.1 Glis glis | reverse complement strand
ATCCGGGTTCGCGGCCAGCCTCCGCTCTCTCTCTCTCTCTCTCTCTCTCTCTCTCTCTCTCCCTGTCTCTCTCTCTCTCTCTACCTAGTGAGGCCCTCTGCAATTTCGTGAAACCCGGTTTCAAAATAAAGTATAAAAAAATAGGACCGGGGGTGTAGTGCAGAGGTAGAACGCCCCTGGATTCAATCCCCAGTACCGCAAAAATAAATAAATAAATAAATAAATAAATAAATAAATAAATAAAATCTCCCTGTACAGGTAATTCAAAACTGAACCTTATCAAAATTCACAATTAACCCATTAATTCCCAAGTTTTCAATTCTATATAGGATGACAGAACATTATAGGTTAATCTATATAAGAGCCTTTGCTGTTGATTAAGAACATTTAAAAATGCAAACATTAAACCAGGCATGTCACATGATTATAATTCCAGTACTTGGAAGGCTGAGATAGGAGGATCGCAGGTTCAAGGCCAGCAGGCAGTAACTTAGTGAGACCCTGTTTCAAAGTAAAATGAACCAAATCAATCACTCAGATATTATTGCCAAATATCCCCTCCTTTCATTTCACTATTAATTCCTAGAAGCTCAAATCCACTTATATCTTGGAAACATCCATGCCATCTAGAAAACAGCAACTATTTTATATTTACTGCTTGAATTTTTACCCAGAGAGTATCTCATAGCTTCATCTGCTCTGAATTTATTAAAAATAGGACCTAGAGAGGGAGAGTTTTGCGTCTTCACTATCCCTTGAATGGGACTCAAGAACTTGTACTTTCTAAGTTATCAAATCTGGAAAGAAACCTTCAATTTTTTTCTAGCCATGAAAATATTTTTTTCCCAACAGTAGAAAAAAATAGAGTATCCAGGAAATTCAAACTTCATATAAACCTGCTTATCCCTGGAGAAGAGCAGCTTCATGCTGTTAAATAAATATAGAAGAGAATTTTTAAGAAAATTAAAATAATAGGCTTTCAGATATTATGACTCATTATTTAAGTCTAAATATCAATGTAGAGTTAAAGAACATTAAAGGTCTTTATCATGGAATGTGATATTGAACACAAAAACCAGGCACTAAAGTTTCCTGGAAAGATGGCAATTTGAAGACATGTGTCTGACTCAATTCCATTATCATCTTTGATGTGACAAATAGAATATAAAAATGAAGTCAATTCTGTATAGCATTACGAGTTGGGAGGAGAGAACATCAGAGACAGCAGCGGCTTTTTGATTGATAGCATTCAGGTGGGTAGCATGCAGAGCAGAGCATCTATTTCAGGAGTCAGCAAACTGTGGCCCATTTTGTAAGGAAATTTTATTGCAGTATAACCATGCCTGTTTGTGTATGTTGTTTATAGCTGCTTTCTCACTAAAACAGCAGACAGGAAGAGTTCCAACAGAGATCATATGTCTTGTGAAACTTAAAGTATTTGGTATCTGAGCTTTTACACAAAATGTTTGGAGATTCCTGATCTATTCCTACACTTCCTCCCCTCCCACCCATAATGGGACAACTCACCTAGAGAAGAAGATGAGACTCCCAGGAGGGAGGGATGAGGGCTGGAGCTGAGGACAGGCTGGAGGAGTCAGGAGCATGTGGCCCCCACCACTGCCTTTGCAAGTGTAAAAATGCCAATGACTACCCCAGAGAAATAGACCTCAGTGGTGGGGCCCTTGACTGCTTTGGGTACTGTGGACCTCACTAGAAAAAAAATGGACTTGTACCTAGATAATATCTGCCTTCCATAAATAGTCATTGGTTTTTCAGCCCAGAGGCACAGCCTCCTGACACAACAGCTTCTGAATTTGGCTTCTACTCTACACCCCTAGGCTACTTCAAATCCACACTGCTAAAGGAGAAATCAAGATTTTAAATAAAACACACAGAGAATCTGAGAAGACCCATGTTGGCTCAAAGTATTAGAGAAACACAGATCTCCATCGGGAAGGACAAGCATAAGGAGAGAAACCACTAGAAACTTTTTGCAGTTTACAAATGAGTAACCACACTGAGAAACCAGTCACTACCCTCCTGTGAAAATCACAAGAAAAAAATAAAATAAAAAGCCATTATGTTTATAAAACTAGAACAAGTAGTCACAAAGACGGAATGAACAACTGCATTAAAATACAAATACCATAGTTCTGTTAAAAAGCACAATCAAGACAGTAAATGGTCTCATGCCAAGGAGACACCAGCCTCCCAAAAGACAAAGACCCTTATGGTTTGTAGAAGGTTTTATGTTTTCAAATTCATGTATACAGAGACATCACAGAAGCATAAATGATATTTCTGTAAGGCAACACCAAAGAGTGACCTTATACAAATTCATACATAGATGATGTCTTGACCCACACCTTTTCCCCAATTTTCTACTATGTTGGCCTCATCTCTATCCCCACATCCACAGCAACTGAGAGTATTAGCAGTTCACGCTAGAGAAGAGGTCCCCTCTGGGAGTTTACTTGGTAGACACATTTCATTTGACATTTGATGCTTGGTTTTGTCTGTTTTCTGCTGTTTAAACAGAATACCACAGAGTGGGTAAATTGTACACAATGGAAGTTGATTTAATTCACCATTGTGGAGGTTGGAGAATACAACAGCACAAAACGTGCATCTGAAGAGGGCCTATGTACAGCATCGTAACACAGCAGAAGGGCAAGTGAGCATGGAAAATCAGGCTGAACTCATCCCATTTAATCAGGAACCTACTCCTAGGACAATAGCATTAATCCTCTTAAATGTCTCACCTCTTAGCGCCATCACAATGGCAATTAAATTTCACCATGAGTTCTGGAAGGGACACTCAAACTATACTGATACTCTTTTCCTTTTCCTTTTTTTTTTTTTTACACCTTTCCTTACTCACTATTTGCCTAATAGCACTCCATAAGAGCCAGCTGGATCTGTGTTCTTCTGATATCATAGTATCAAGACTTTTAAGTATTCATATAAAATAAACACATTATAGATAAGTTCTACAGTTTGATAAAGCCAAGATATAATGCATGGCAGGGGAAATGGATTATTAAAGGGGCTCAATGATTCTGGCTCAACTATAATTAGTAGGTCCTAAAACAGGATCTCAGACCAGCAGCTCCTTTAAACTTGTTAGAAATACAAATTACAGGGCCTTGCCTCAGACCTGAGAAAGTCTGGAAGGGGGACCTAAATTTTGTCTTAAGAAGGCCTCTAAGTGATTATGATTGAGAGCTACTACGCTACTACCACCATCACGCCAACAACAACAAAAACGATTTCTAGAAAGCGGTGGTTCTCAAACTTGGTTACACATTACATGATCCGGATAGTGATCATCATTTTTTATGCCCTCTGGACCCCAGAAAATGAAGTCTGAATCTCTGGAAGTGTGATTCAGGTGACTCTAAAAAACACCAAATTTGAAAACTGTTTCTTAAAGCCAAAGGGAATCCTAAATGTAAATAAAGTCACCATAGTGAAACGAGTGTCTCCTCTTTTAGGGTTCTTATCCAGTGGAATTCGATGAGTGAAGTCCAAGGACTAGCAAAGGGTATAGAAACATGGAAGTTTATTTTAAGTCAGGGAAAGATAGAGGACAAAGGCAGCCCCCCCCACAAGGGGAGTCCTGGAAAGAGAGTGACCTCAACACCCTTGGGGAGTGGGCTTTTAAACCTTCCTGAGGTTTTCTGTTCTTTTATGATTGGTCAGAATTGGGTTTGGGGAACCAATGACATTTGCACAATTTTGATCCTTAATTTGAATGCTTATCTGTGGGCTGCTCAGGGCCCTGATTCCCTGGTGCCCACCAGTCTCTCACCTTCCTGTTCACCTCCCCAACCTCACAGAAGGCTGAGGCAGATGGCTGCTGTCATTCTTCCTGTTCCCAGGTCCTCTGCCCTGCCTCAGTAGTAAGAAATGGGAATATAGGCCACTGAATTGGGTATTAACAGAGAAAGGAAACAAACCCTAGTCATAAGAGACATTAGGATTTGGACTGTGCCAAAGAAATACAAAGAAATGGTTATAAACTTACCTACCTCAGAAGCAAAAGGAGGGGCGTTCAGGCTCAGGTGAGTCCATGCATGTCTCTGAACATTACATTGGTGCTGAAGGAGCACACCTGAAAATGATGGAGAAGAAAAGAAGCTATGGAAGAAAAATCCAGGAAAGCTGGAACCATCTGTGGTTCCCAAATTGTCCAGCAAATTGAAATCATCTGAGGAGACTGAAATTCTCCTGCTCCCTATGTCTCACCCTCCCCACGGATCCCCAAACTTATTGGTTTAACTTCCCCTTTTCAGAAAAGAATTATTCAGTGTTCCCTTGGCCACTTCCACCACCCTTTATTTTTATTCAACACCCCCCCAATTGCAGCTGAGACTACTACTGCCCCCTTCCCCTGGATCTTTCTAGCTCCCCCTGCCTTGCCCACAGTATCCCAGACTTTGGAAATCTATGCTCCAGGCTGGGTATGTGATTTAACTAAATTGGGTGTGACTAAGGATTTGGAAGTTTTAAAAGATCCCCAAGTGAATCTAATATATAAACAAGTTTTTGAATTTCTACAATATATGTGGAGTAATCATTCCAGAAAAATATGACCATGCAAACATGAGAAGAGAAAAAAATAAAAGAAATAGTAGAAGAAAACTCTCCTGAGATGAAGAAAAACTTGTTCCTTGACATCAAAGGGGCTGGTTGATGTATACATAAATCAAGTTAAGAGAGCCCCACTCTCAGATGTAGCCCTATAAATTACTAAATTTCAAGGACCAATTAAAATAGCATAGGACAATACAGACAAGAAAAAGGTCAGGGTAATATACAAACTAAGAAAAACAAAGAAGCAATGTCTACACAGGGCTGACCATTAACCATAGATAATAATAGATATAAAATTAGTAAGCTGAGGGCAAGAACCAAATTCTCACTCATATGCATAAGGCAACCAATGTTAGTATTAATGTACTATCAGAATCAGGAGAGAATTACCAAAGAAGAATGAAAAACAAGAAGTTACGAATGGGGAAGCATCCTTCTTTTGTGACAGGCATATTTTATTTAACATAAAGTCCTCAATGTTCACCCACACAGTAGCATGTATCAGAATGTTGTTCCTATTTAAGGTTCAATAAAATTCCATTGTATGTATGTATCACTCGACATGAATTATCTAGAGTAGTCAGATGTATAGGGGCAGAAAGGAGAATGGGAGTTACCAGAGGTTGAGGGGAGGAGGAAGTGGGGAGTTAGTGTTTAGTGGGTACCGAGTTCCAGTTGTAACAGATGAAATGTTCTCCAGATGATGGTTGTACAATATGTAAATGTTCTTAATGTCTGAACTGTGAATTTTTAAATAATTAAAATGACAAATTTTGTGTTATGTGTTTTACCACAATTTAAAACATAATTAAAAAAAGAATGAAGGAGATTTGATACCAAGGAATTGGTGAGTGATACAATCACTAAACCAACAGATTCCCAAGTGTGGTTGTACATTAGAATCTCTCAGAAGCTTCTAAGAGTACCCTAGCACTGTTGCTATGCCCAGATATACTGATTTAATTGGTCTAGAGTGAGTTCCCCAAAAGTATTTTTAAGCAGTTCCCCGGGGTGATTCTAATGTGTAGCTATGGTTGAGAATTGCTATACTAAAACATGGCTAATTAAATAATTATCGCTAATAACAATTATTGAAAGAAGACATAAAATGGAAATAATAATTTAATAAAAATCTGGCTCTGAATTTCCAAATTATATTTACTCCTCCCTTGAATGAAAAACCATTAAGTTAGTGTATTCTTGTGCAGCCTGAACAGCTCTGCCTGGGGGAGATTCTCAGAGCCCCACAGCAACAACCCTGGCTACATGTTCACATCCCTCAGGTGTTAGGAGAATATACCCCATCCCCCAAGTGAGGCTCAGAGTCCAACTGAATCAGAAATGTGCTGGAACTCGGGAGAGAGGCCAGGAATCTCCTAATACCATCTCTGCTTTCATTTGGGTTAGTCTAGACATGAGATGGGAATAGCATCCCTTAAGTATGCCACCTTTGAGTAATACCTCAACCCGTGTAGAGAAGGCCTACAGGGTAGAAGCAAAAACAGATAAATGATAGAAAGAGGTATTTAACAAAGGGGATCATAAGGTTTTAGATAAAACAAATTATAAAAGGCAAAGAGAGACCCAGGAAAGCAATAATATCTATGCAATTCCTTTTCTTTCTGTTGTCAATTTAAAAAAAAAAGCAAAACAAAACAAAACAAAAAAGCCCTTTGGTGTGGTAGTGAAATTTACCTAGCAAGGGTAATTAAGCAGAAGTGTAAGCCAGGGTTTCTCAAATTCGGTGCTACTGACACTTGGTGAGATAATTCTGTTGCAGGGGCAGTCCTGTGCATTGTGGGACGTTCAGCAGAATCCCTGGGCTCTGTCCACTAGGTGCCAACAGCAGTCCCTCCCCTCAGTGGTGGCAAACAAAAATATCTCCCAGCAGGGCATGGTGGCGCACGCTTGTAATCCCAGTACTTGGGAGGCTAAGACAGGAGGATCTGGGTTCGCGGCCAGCCTCAGCTACTTAATGAGGCCCTCTGCAACTTAGTAAGACCCTGCTTCAAAATAAAGAATAAAAAATAGTGCTGGGGGTGGAGCTCAGAGGTAGAATGCACCTGGGTTCAATCTCCAGTACTGGGGAAAAAATATATATATATATATATTTATCTCCAGACATTGCCAAATGATGGGAAACCATTGGGGTAAACCAAATTTAAGTGTTTGGGAGAAACCAGGGATTAATTTTCATCCTTTCAGGTTTCTATGAAATATGATCCTGTAGTTTTACACTTCATACTTGACATTGTTAGATGTTCAAAAAATGATTCAAATATATTGTGGAATAACGTGAAGGTAACTACCAATAAAAAGAAAACAGACATTATATCATCCCAATCGCTTAAAGAAAACAGAAAGGTAAAACAGAATGCCAAAAGATAAGCACAACTAGTGAAAACAAGTGTGAATGGGATAAACTTCCATTGGGAGATGTTGAAAGGCAAATTAGGATCAAAATCACAAATTCGATTGTTTAGAAAAAAGAAAGTCAGAATTAAAAGTCTGTGAAAAATACACAGATGATCCCCAATTTACAATGGTTGGACTTAGGATTTTTCAACATAATGATGATGCAAAAGCAATACCCTAAAACCATCCTGTGATTTGCTTTTGGTGTTCAGTGACTACATGAGATATTCAATACTTAGTTATAAAATAGGCTCTGTGTTAGATGATATTGCTCAACTGGATGCTAATGTAAGTCTTCCGAGTATGTTGAATTATAATGCTCGGTAGGTCAGGTATATTAAATGAATTTTTGACTTATGATGGGTTTATTGGGATGCAACTCTGTCATAAGTTGAGAAGCATCTGTATTTGGCAGAGCAAACAGGAAATAGGAGCAGTGATATTATTTTCTAAGGTTTATGGTCCCAAAACATTTATTTTATAATTAATAAAGCTATAATAGTCTTGGACTCCAAAGACAGGAGAATAATGAGCTACTGTTATTTTCTTCTGTATTCTATTCATTGGTATAATTTCTAACTTTAGTTCCTTGAAGGCAGCAGTTGTATTTTATTTATTGTGTATTCACAGTGCCACTGTGTCTGCCAAGGAAATCACCCTCATTTATAAATGTTGGATACGTGAACATGTTTACATGATCCATGGACCTTGATAGAGTTAAATGATTCATTGTCGTGGGCCTCTATTTCCTCCTCTATAAAATGAGTCTTGGCTCTCCCACCTCTATGCTGAGATATTTTTATCTCCCTTTTTTAAAATAAATGCCAGTTGCCTACATTATGCTTCAAAATTAGTGTTAGGCTTATGGGACATGCAGACATTAAGGATCTCCCACATTAAGCAGTTTATATTGAGAAACTACTTATTAATTCAAAATGCTATAAGACCCATATTCAGCAAAACTATAAGGCAGTGTTGCTATGAGAACATTCACGTCAGATGGGATTACATTTTGACAGCTCTTTTCAGCCTCATATCCTTCAAAGACAAAGTTGCCCTGAAATGATAGGCGAGCCTGTAAACTCTTTGAGATTAGTGATGCTGTACCCCCACACCTGGTTCCTAGCAGGTGCTCAATAATTGGGTGTTGGTGATTAATTAAATAAAGACCCCCATCTGGTGCTGGATGGGGCTCTTAAAATGCCATTTCTTCCCTCCAAATTTCTCAGTGGCTTTGAAGCAGATGTTTTAAAGATATAACCTAGACTTGGGACAAAGAGACTGAGTATGTGAATCATTATAAATGGTGCCATCCAATTTGCCTTCTCTCCAATAGGATCACAGTGCAGAGGACATCATAGGAAAGCAAATCTAGACTCATTCCCAGTAACTGACTGAAGAGCACACCCATCTTTCCCCATCCTTCTTGTTCCCTGCTCCTCCAAATTAAATAGAGCAAAGGGAAAAAAATCAGTCTAACAAGGTCTTATTTAATGTTCCAGACTGCCTCAAATCCATATTGATCAAGTTTCAATTTGAAGCTGGAGCCTGCAGCAATAAGTGAGATCAATATGAGGCCTTCATTCAAATAGCTCACCTGCTAGAATACAAAACAAAAACAAAAACAAAACAAAACTGAAACACATTCTAATGCTACCAAACAACACCAGGCTGACAACAAAGCCAGATTTAAAAAGTAATAAACTACTTTAAAAATATGTAACCAGATATTTATGTTTGTGATAGTTTTAAACACTTTTTATAAAGAAGAAAAAGATATTTGTAGGCAGAAAAAAAAAACAGAAAAAAAAATCACTATTTGCCTAAAGCCCCTACATTCAGTTGCAAGGTTTAACATCTGTGTTTCTGTGCTTTTTTTGTTTTTCTTAATGCAGCTTAAAAATACCTGTTGTGGATGCCGAATATGATGTTTTACATTTACTCCATTGGTAAGTGCACCTTACGTGCCTACCATTGTGCTGAGTGCTAAGAAGGATCCCAAAGAAATGTATGACACAGGTCCTGCTGCTGAAAAATGTACATCCAGTGTGCAAAATGGGAATGCACATACAAAAGCTGATTAGGATAGAAGACAATATTGCAGAAAAGTCTAAATAAGTGACCTTTTATTTGCCTTAGAAAGGCAATGAAGGAATAGTTTAAACTTAAATAATGAGATATGAAGACAGATATCTACCATTTCAACAAATTTTCAACCTCTGTGTGTGTATCTCCTCATCTGTAACACACGCACACACACAAAACACACACACACACACACACACACGACACATCTACATTGCAGGGCTGTTGGGAACAGAAATTGGTGTTGAGAACCCAGCTGGCTCTTGGAGTTAAAGAGGGAGAAGCTGTGTGCATCTACATAAGCCCAAAGAGGAGAAATGGTTTGAATGATGGCAAAATTGGTTGGGTGGAAGGAAGGTGAGCTTGGACAAGCCATTTACTTTTTGGGAGTCGCAGTGTTCTCACCAAGATACTGCACGTAATGCCTTCAGTACATGGCCTCATTACCCCCACCCCCTCCAACAAATGACCCCAGAACCTACTGGCTTAAAACAACACTTCTTTTGCTCCCTAGCTGCAGTTTACACAGGGCTTAGTGGGGACAGCTATCTCTGCTCCACTGGGCACTAGCTGAGGCAGCAGGAAGCCCAGGGGCTGGTGTCATCTGAAGGCTGGAGCTGTAGACTTCATGTGGCCTCCCCATGGGGCTGTGCACTTTCTCACAATGGGTGGCTGGGCTCCAAAGGTGAGCACTTAAAGAGTAGCTGCATCCTTTTTTGTGACCTAGTGTCTGAAGTCACAGAGGATCCCTTCCCACACACTCAATTAGTTGGAGCCCACACTGATTCACTGGAGAGAAAACTGGCCTCAGCTCTGGAGAGTGGTAATGATCCAGAAGAATGGGCAGCAATAGGAATACTACCCTATCCATTTTTAGAAAATACAATCTGCCACACCTAGCATGTTTTCTTTTTTTTTTTTTTTGTGGTACCGGGGATTGAACCCAGGGGCGTTCTACCTCCACGCTACACCCCCGGCCCTATTTTTTATACTTTATTTTGAAACAGGGTCTCA
>PVJS01064912.1:0-10110 GCA_004027185.1 Glis glis | reverse complement strand
TTGTTGAGGAAGTCTTTACCTGTGCCTATGTGTTGAAGTGTTGGGCCTATGCCCTCTTCGAGTAGCTGCAAGGTCTCTGGTCTGATTTCTAGGTCTTTGATCCATCTGGAGTTGACTCTAGTGCAGGGTGAGAAAGTGGGGTTTATTTCTATTTTTCTGCATATGGTTAGCTAGTTTTGCCAGCACCATTTGTTGAAGATGCTATCCTTTTTCCATTGGGTGTTTTTAGCTTGGGGCAACTTCTCTACATAGGACTCCAAAATCTCAGTTGGTTATAAATTTGCCAAAGTTATTTTCCCTTATGTGAGTGAGCAATAGATCATAGCGTCATTTTGGTAGCCTGAGAGAGACAAGGTTGAGAAATCAAAACCCATCCCCATGAATGACCAGCGTTTCTTCCATGAACCTAGCGTAGGGTCTGTCCTACTTCTGTTGCTGCACTGTTCTTCGTGGGCATGTGCCTCTTTTTTTTTTTTTTTTTTTTTTTTGGTACCGGGGATTGAACGCAGGGGCGTTCTACCTCCGCACTACGCCCCCGGCCCTATTTTTTTTTATGCTTTATTTTGAAACCGGGTCTCACGAGGTTGCGGAGGGCCTCATTAAGGAGAGACAGAGAGAGAGACAGAGAGAGAGAGAGAGAGAGACAGAGCGAGAGCTGAGGCTGGCTGCGAACCCGGATCCTCCGGTCTCCGCCTCCCAAAGTACTGGGATTACAAGCGTGCGCCACCACGCCCGGCTGGCATGTGCCTCTTTAAGAGTGCGATTGGATGGGCTGCAGGAGGCTGATCTCTTCATATTAAGTGCAGGTAGCTGCTGCTCTGGCCTCCCAAGCGACTGTTCAGAGCGACAGCAAAGGTCAGCGAGCTGTTCTGCATTCTTCTAGAGGGCTACCAGCTGTGGCTTTGGTGGCACGAGCTTCTCCAGTTTTCTAATATTTCTTTATCACCAACAATATTCTTTTCATCTGACCCATTTATAGGATGTTCTTCCTGATTAATTCCTGTGAATTCTAAGAGATTTTTAAATTCCGTCAGAAGTAGAAAAAGGCTGAATATTCTATATTTTCCTAGCATTTCTCTCTTCTCCAAGAAAAGACTTCTAAATGTTCTAGTCAAGAAGATGTGATGTTTATTTTGTTACTAGGGATTGAACCCAGGGGCTTTCTACCTCTGGGCTACACGCACAGCAATATTTTATTTTTTATTTTGAAATAGGGTCTTACTAAGTTGCTGAGAGTATCACTACATTGCAGAGGCTGTCCTCAAACCTGCAATCCTCCTGTCTCAACCTCCCAAGTACTGTGATTACAGGCATATACCACCACACCAGGCTAACAAGATGTTATTTTCAAATGGGAAATGCTGAGTAGATGTTTGTCTTATGATGTACACACTCACACACACACACACACACACACACACACGCATGCGCATGTGCTCACATACACTCTTGTCCAGTATACTTTTCCCGTAATAGCGTACATATTCAAAGGCCAATGGTAGACAATTATTGCCTCCTGCATGTTTTTTCCACTCACTGTCACTTTCTCCTCAGTGTAGAATTGAAAATTTTATAATCTCTGAAGCACAAATTTACATGTCTACTTTACTCATGTAAGTTGTACTTGGAATATTTTCGGCTAATTTTTGTTTCTTTAAATTTAATGTTCCCATTGTCTGATTTCTTATTCAAAACCAATAGAAACAGCACCATTATTATTAACAATTTGCATTCATTCACTGTTTGCTGAACTACATTAGGTCTTAGTCAGGACTTAGATTATGTATATCTTGCACTGTTAGTAGTGAACAGTCACTGTGGTGTGGCATGACCTCCCTAGTGAAAGGTGTAAATCAAGTCCCATTGTGGTTCAACCATCCTCTCTCTAGGGTCCTTTGCAGTTGTCAAAAGTAAAATGCATCATAGTAATAAAAACTAATATCATATTCTTCAGATCACTTTCCAATGGGAAAGGACTTTCTGTTCTCTGCAGCAAAAGATGTAAAAAAGCATTTGGAGTTCCTAAAGACGGGAACCCAGTAAACACTTGGCTGCCTCACTTTGATATTCCAGGGAAACTCACCCTAGTTCCTGATATGGAACATTTCTATTCAGGCAGGTTTTAGAATATCAATGCAAGACAGAATCTATGGATAGTGAAGTGGGGGATGTGGAAGGATAACAGAAGAACTGATGAGCAAACCAGCAAGAGAACATGACAAAATTCTCTATGGAGCAACGACTTGAGTTTGAAGGCAAACGAGCTTGTAAGGTCAAAGGGAGAAAAAGAATGATGCTTCCCTACACATGAAATTCGCCTTCAAAACTTTATCCTCATTGATCAGCAAAGGTTTCTATTTGTGATTTGTGAAAAATTAAATCAGTATTAATTAAATATTTCTCTTGCAATGAGAAAATATGAAGTCTTAATGATATTTTAGTCTGTCACTCCATATGTAAAGTTTTATAGACACCAAAATGAACTCAGAACATATATTAGGCAAGAAACAAAGAAAACTAGTGTTTGATATCACAGGAGCAGCTTACTAAATAGATAATTTCACCAAATATTCAAAATTGTTAACATTTACATAGAATCAGAATCTTTTTAGAAAAGAGGTATATGTATAAAATTAAATATATATGTTATATATAATATATATAATTAACATTTTTAAAATATGTAAAATTTAAATGAATATGAGATATGTCTTAGTAATTCAAGGCATAGTCATTCTTCTCTGTTTTTGAAGTTTATTTTTGGATGCATTAAGGTAACTGCAGCACTAAAATCATAGACGTAATGAGTTATTTCCATCATAGGACACTTACCAGTAGAGAAGGGATCTTCAGCTTTGGATCAGAAGTATCAATATCCGCAGCTTACAGTCGGAGCTATACTTTTCTCAGCTAGTCATCACAGAACAATATTCAGAAGAGTCTATGTATAAGCCCCTTTGCATTTTGAAAAGGAAAGAGAAACTAGTTCAAACAAAGACGGCTTGCATCCCAGGCATGGCCATTACATCTTTCCAGTTATTGTATCATTATCCTGCACCACTCACCAGAGAACATTATTCTACATTTTAGAGTGAGTGATGAGCTAAAATGACACAGTTTTCATCTCCACTAAAATTTTAAAAGGCATACAGCTATATTTGGCTGGGGAAACTGTCAAAGATTCATTTACAGATTTTTCCCCAGGTGCAGTAAGTTGTAGCCATTTCTTTCAAGCCTATCATATATTAAAAAGAATAGTGTTTCAATTAATTCAATCTAGGAGAAGGAGCTGAAAATAGAACTACTTGAACAGGATTTGCTTTAGTCAGTTAAGGCTAAAATGACCTTTCAATATTCAAAAATAAAATATTCCTCCTATTTAAAAGCATTCTAATGGTGCCTTATATAGTGAAATGTTATATTCATTCGAAGCTGAAATATTAAATGTTGTAAGCATGGGAATTAAAATGCACTCCTCCCAATGGTAACGGTGCATTCAGAATTAGACAAAACCTAAGCCATCTCTATATCCATAAATGACAAAGAAAAAACAATGCAATTCCATTTCTCTCTATGACTTGAAGGCCTTATCCACTCATTCCATGGGTATTTATTGAGCCTCTTCATGTGTACAGTCTGGCCTTTGCCAAGAATGAAGACTGTCAATTTCTAAATTAGATGCAGTACTTTCTTTCTGTGTGTTTAAAACAAATTCAGAGCTACATGTCCACTATTTTATGTAGGTATGTCAGAATTTAAAGACATATCATAGACTTCTGGGAATAAGAGAGGAGTCTGGAAAAAGATCAGTAGACAGGAACCATTTACAAGAAGCTGATGCCTAAGTGTGTTGACTACACACGAAAAGTAAAAGAATCAAAAAAATTCAGCATGGGCAATAACAGAAATAATTATTTTGACTTTGCCGTGAGCATGATATAGTAATGTAAAATTAGGACTACCACTGGTCTGGAGTAAAGATATGTGTTAATCAGTGAGGAGGGAGGTAGGAGATCAGGACTTTGATAAATACAGTATTTCCTATGTAATGTCACATTTATTACAAAACAGCACATATATCTTACTTGTTAAACATTTTGTAAATGTTTTCAACATCCAACTTTATTTCACATAAAAAAATAAAGTGAAGCTGGGTGTGGTGGTGTATACTTGTAATCCCAGGTCTTGGGAGGCTGAGACAGGAGGATCACAGGTTCGTAGCCAGCCTCAGCAACTTGTGGGACCCTCTGCAATTTAGTGAGACCCTGTTTCAAAATAAAGAATAAAAAATTGGGCTGGGGTGGATCTCAGAGTTAGAATGCCCCTGGGTTCAATCCCTAGTACTGCAAAATAAATAAATAAATAAATAAAATAAAGCGGTACACAGGGAGAAGTAGCATCAACTTAGTAGATAAGGCTATAGATTGTCCTAGAAATTTAGGTTCTGTAATAATTTTCTTCACTTCCACCTGGAAAAGAACACTTGACATCCCTTTAACTGACCTGCTCTTTGAGAAAAAGGAGAAAAAAAACAAAGCTTTCAAGTACTTCAAGTATGGTGATTGCTTCCATTAGAAGAGGGGAAAAATGTGGTATGGAAAGTTGAGTAGAATGATAATACTTAGATACAAGCCCTATTAAGAACACAGGTCTAGTTCAGAAAGGGTAAATTTTCCTATCTAATATACACAGGAAAAAATAATCTCATAGCGAAAAACTAATTTTTTTAAATCTTAAATGCTTCTAGTGTAATAATTTCTCATTAAGTATGACAATACACAATGGATATCAAAATAATAAATGTGGAATTATGACACATAATAAGCAAGATGGCAGAATAAAAACTTTCTGTAATAATTCCCTAGTAGAAACATTGATTTTGATAATTATCTGTGGACAAGAGTACCTTTGTGGAGATCCAGGAGTCCTACTGTGACTTTAAGCAGTCCAGTGGAAGGGGGGAGAAAAGAATTGAAAAAAATATTTAAGCATTGAAGAAGGTAAAAAGAGGAGTTTCACTTTCCCACGTCATGCTTTGCCCAAGGTGTCATAGAGCAGAGCCAATGTTAATCCCCAAGGCCAACAACTTCACCTGCAGGTCTGAAGGGGGAGAAAAAGTGCGGCAGTAAAAGATCTTTAAAAATAAGGTTTTTTTTCACCATGAGATTATTCTCTCCTGGTCACATTTGTCTCTAGATCTCTACATTCAATAGTGTATTGTCCAAGAGTCATCATCGTGCTGTTCAAACTTTCCATACCACATTTTTTCTTTTCTTTGTAAAAATATGCTGTTATTAGTACATTGTAATTATACATCATAGTGAGGTTCAAAGTGATACAAGCATACATGCACGCAGTACTTGGTGTGTTTCCCTCCAGATCCTGCCCTCCTCCCCTTCTTTCCCCAAGCCTTCTTTTTTCTATGCTCACCTCTCTCCCTCAGTCACCATCCACTCTTCTACTGATCTGTCTCCTTGTTTGTCTGAAGTCCCTTCTGTTACCTAATTTCTTCCTAGCTTCCATATATGAGAGAAAATGTGCAAATCTTGACTTTTTGAGACTGACTGATCTCACTTAACATAATACTCTATAGTTCCATCCATTGTCCTGCAAATTACATAATTTTGTTATTCTATATGGCTGAGTAAAATTTTCTTTGTCTGTATGTCTACAGACCTTGAGGTTCCATAATATTTTTATTGTGAATTGCGCTACTATACAATGGATATGCCTGTATTACTATTCTATTCTGACTTTAATTCTTTTGTAAATATATTGAGGAGCAGTATAGCTGGGGTATATGGTGGTTCGATTCCTAGTCTTTTGAGGAACCTCCATATTGATCTCCGTAGTGGTTGTACTAATTTGCAAACCCATCAGGAGTGTAGAAGCGTTCCCATTTCCCTACATTCTGGCCAGCATTGATTATTGTTTGTATTCTTGATGATTGCTATTCTAACTGGAGTTGGATTTTCCTTTTCAACATTTTATTTCTTTTCTATTGGAAGTAATCACCATAAACACTGGATGGAAACACACACACACATACATACAAACACACACACACACATACACATACACACACAAATACAGACACACACATACACACACACACACACACACACACACACACACACACACACATACTCCTTACCACAACAATTAGACCTGAAAAAGAGAGAAAAATCATTCATATTAGAAAGGAAGAAGCTAAATTGTCCCTTTGAGGATAACATGATTTTATATCGAAAACCTTACTGATCTACCAAAAACTATTCAAGCTAATAAACAAATTCAGTACACTTGTAGAACACAAAATCAACATACAAAAATCAGTTGGGTTTTTATACAATTGAACTATCCAGAAACAAAATGAAAAAAAGTCTTATTTACAATAAAGCACCTATTTACAATAAAGCATCTCATTTACAATGAGAATAAAATATTTTAAAAATAAACTTAAACAAAAAGTTTAAAAATTTGTACACTGAAAGATGTAAGACATTGGTGAAAGAAACAACAGAGACATAAATAGAGAGATAGTCTGCACTCTTGTTTTGAAGAATTAGTGTTGTTAATATATCCATATTATACAAAGGGATATACTCTTTGATATACTCCCAATCAAAATCCCAATGACATTTTTCACATAAATAGACAAAACAATCCTAAAATTTGCATGGAACTACAAAGGACCTCAAAAAAATAAAGCAATTTCAAGTAAGAAGAATAAATTTGGAGATATCATAGTTTCTGTTTTTAAATTATATTACAAAGCTAATCAAAGTAGTATGTTGCTAGAATAAAAAACAGATCAGTGAAACAGAATAGAAAAAATTCCACTTATGCACAGTGATATGGTTAGAATATTATTTGTCCCCACCAGAGCCATGAAAGGGCTTGGTCTCTGTCAGAGGCCAGCTGTGGTTGCAGGGGAGGTTTGGGTGGTGAGAGCCCCAGAGAGAAGAAAGCATGTGGAGTCACCATCAGGAGAACAACAACAGCTTTATTCTACAGACCTATTCCTTCTATAGGGTTCTGTGGAAAATGGTGGACATCCACGCCAGCATGGATGTTGTGTTTTGTCCAGTCATGCTTATATAACTGTGATGAGCCAGGAACTTTTAAGTCTTCATACTGGCCGTACAGGAGAGTTGAATGGGCTAGAAGTTAGGCAGACTACACTTACCTCTCCTAGCTTCAGTATCATTTGTCCAATTTCCTCATGTCCCCTGTAACTTGCACTGCCATACATTCACAATCCTCATAGCTTGGGGGATTTGTAAGGGAGCATAAGGGGGATGTCCTCTAGTGATGGTCTTTACCACAGTCACCTGAAGCTGGAATTCTCTGATAGTTGTCTGCACAGTAAATCCCTACAATACGTCCACCTCCAGGATATACTCAGCTATGGGAGATATATACACATCATATTGCTTAGGAGGCAGACGTATGATTCCTAAAATCACTGGGTCATGTTGAACCATAATGAGACAGCCCCCATAACCCTCAATGGCAGCCTTAGGTCAGGTATATTTGTCTGGGTTGGCAAAGAAGAGGGTGCTATCTGCTCTTGTATCAACTAGTGCCAGGAGGCATTGCACATTGAAGGGGAGCAGTAAATAATCAATTCCACATGTAGCCTCAGGTCAGCTGGTTCTCCCACTAACCAGGTACCACAGCTGAGTCCCTGGTCTGGGAGAAAGTCAACCACATGTAGCTCTCAGGCTATTCCCTCGCCTTTTTTTGTAGGTATAGGGGTATACCTTTGGTTCAGGTGAAGCTGCCACTAGAGTGCCAAAAGCACTTCATTGGGTTGGAGCTCTGTCTTCTCCTCGGCCAGTCAGTCACTAGTAGGTCAAAACACATCTGCCCGCAGCTGCCATTTACAGGCCCTTCATCTCCTGCCTTATTCTTCTACGACATGGGGACCTATTCCGCTGAGAGCCCTTTCCCTCTGCTAGGCACACACTTGGGCTGCCTGCACACTTCCACGGCTCCAAACCTGGCCAAGGTGGCTGTCACCTGCTGATTGACATACAGGGCCAGAAGAGCAGCCATGGTGCTAAAAGCACCTTGGGGGCCAACTGCCAGGATTAGATCTTTCATACAGGCTGTAAACGGCTCTTTTTCAGGGTCAGCGTACCAGTCTTCAAACATCATCTTCCACATACCCATCTCACATATCATCTTTACCAGGTCTAAATAGGTAGTCTACTTACTCACAGTCTCCAGTAACTCACTGACATTATTCCAAACTATGCAGGCTGTGGCGATGAGCCAGTTAATCAGTCTGATTCCTGGCTTGTGCATTGTTCACAGTCGCAAGGAGGACACAGAGGTTATACTAGCCAACTGGGTAATTTCAGTTGGGTTAAGTTCAGTATTATTGGCCCCATAATTACACAGGGGAAACAGCCATGCAGGGACCATTTTCCCTATCTTTTTCTTGCATTGTTTTATCAAATAACATCATTCCATAGGTGTATATTGAGTCATAATGATGTGGTGTGTGGATTATTGCTGTTCCTCGGCCCCTATCGCAGGGCCAAAAGCTCTTCTATCTCAATCTTCTGCCTTACTAGGATTTGGACATGTTGGAGGGAGCCTACCAGACTACTGGAGTGAGAAGTTGGAGCAGACTTGGTAGGGCCATGCAAAGCTTGTTTATTGACTGCTAAATGTTGCTCTAATTTCTCCTCCCACTGCTGCAGCCAGTGGACCTGCTGCATCAGCTCCTGAATGTCATGGTTGGTGTGCTGTGGCACCACTGGGAACATCCAGGTCACCTGTCCCACTGCTTTGATATGCACAACCGGAACATGTGGCTTTCTTTAGTACTTCTAAAGCCTTCTGGACTTCTTCCAGGTGGGGATGATGTATGTCATCCCAATCTTCCAGTGGGGTCCATGCCATAGCATAGGCTGCTACCAAGAACCACAGGGAGGCCAGGGGTCACATCTCCTCCACCTTGGGTTGTTTCTCCTGGGGCTATTCCTCCAGAGAGTACTGAGAGTACTCACCTCATCCTGCCGACTATGACAAGTGTCAGGGATGAACTGTGGTTTTGGGGGAGGTTTCAGTGGTGAGATCCCCAGAGAGAAGAAAGCATGTGGAGTCCACTGTCAGGATAACAACAACAGCAGCTTTATTCTACAGACCTGTTCCTTATATAGGATTCAGAGCAAAATGGCATGTGGATGTGCACGGGCATGTTGCATTTTTCCCAGTCATGCTTATATAACTAGATGCACATCTGTGGTTGGCCAGGATGAGCAGGGTCATGTCCTTACCTCCAGCCTGCACTTCCTCTGGGCCCCACAGTCCCCAATGTAGAGGTGTTGGAAGGTGGTGCTTAAGAGATGTTTGGGTTGTGAAGAGCAATGAATTTTTTCTTGTTGTTGTGAGTTCTCACTGTTGTGGAATTGGTTACTGCCAGAGTGAGTTATTATAAGGAAAGCTCAGCCTTCTCATCTTGCACTCCTGCTTTGAATCTTGCCATTGATCTCACTTACATGTACTTCCACCATGTGATGATATCTACCATGTTATGATATAGCCAGAAAGTTCACACCAAAGGCCAACCAGAGGAGACCATCCAATCTTGGGTGCTCAACTTCTAAAACTGTGAGCTAAATAAAACTTCTTTTCTTGGTTTCCTACCTCAGGCATAATGTTACAGCAACACAACACAACATGGAGTAATACAGATAATTGGTACTGCAGAGTGAGGTTGTTGCTATAACAGTGCCTGACAATGTGGAAGCAGCTTTGAAACTGGGTAATAGGCAGAAGTTGGAGGACTATGGAGGGCAAGCTAGTAAAATTCTGTATTGTTGTGAATTGTCTGTTAATTCTAGTGAGGCCTCAGAAGACAGGAAGCTAGAACTTCTTAGAAACTAGTTAAGTTTTAATATATGCATACCCATGTTCATAGCAGCACAATTCACAGTGGCCAAATTATGGAACCAACCTAGATGTCCATCAACAGATGAATGGATTACAAAATTATGGGAAATACACACAATGGAATTCTACTCAGCAATAAAGAAGAACAAAATAACAGCATTTGCAAGAAAATGGAAAGATCTGGAGAGCATTATGTTAAGT